>ML219041.1:0-17446 GCA_004785975.1 Popillia japonica | reverse complement strand
TTTATTGTAGAGTAGGATTTGAGGTCAAAAATTATACGCAATATTTGATACACTTTCAAGCATATCTTCGATCGTCTGTGGGATAGTCTGTCGTTAAAAAATTAGTGTCAATTTTTACAATTTATTGATACAATTTGAATTTCCAATAACTCTATACATCTTTGAAGAAAGTGCTGCCTTAATTCAACAAGCAGTTCTTCAATTTTTTTATCGCCTAATATCTCTCTTAACTGAGAAAGCGATATTATGTCGTCTTCCTCAACTTCTTTACCAAAACCAAGCTTGTTAAAACAGGTTTTAATAGTTTTTTGGCTAACATCTACATTGACAACATGGCAATCTCTTTCACACAAACCAGCAATGATATTGTAGGAGAAATGTTGTTCTATAAAGCACTTAAGATTGTTTTTTTTTTAGAATTCTTGGTTTATAGTGATCAACAACTTTTTGTGATACCTTGATCTAAAAAATATTCGAGTTAAAAACATTTTCGAGTTAGGGAAGTTCGAATTCGACTCTAATTCAGTATATAAGCAATAAAGACAGTTGACGGAGAACACAAAATTCTGAAAAAATCAATTTTGAACAAGCATAATTGCAATAACTCCTATAATTGTAATGTGACAGATAGAGATAGATTCACCTAACTTGACAGTTACCTCTGTCGCATGTTTGTGCCCTAGCACCTGCCTAGTATACACAGTGCCAGTGAAAACTGATATACTTGCAGTTATTGTATAATATACAGAATATATAGTTAAATGTCTACAAATAACATTCATATGAGTTTCTAGTAATGCCATATGCGTTATAAGAAACATTACTACTCACAAGGTTTTGCTTCATGGTGGTCATAAATTTAAAGTTTTTCGTATTTCATAAATGTCATTTTGTACGTCATATTTTTGAGAACAATTGCTGCACTGTCATGTGCAACTTCTTATAAATAATCATTACGCAATGTTGTTGTTAATCAAAATTTTCAAAGAAAATTAGGATTTTGCTTTGTCCGAGTGACTATAAACGATTGGAAATTTTCCACTTAACTTGGCAACGCATCTGTAATTTTATGTTAGTACACTTGATTTTTAAATTTAAATTTGTCAGGCGATTGTCAAAGTAAAAAGCCAAGCCAAAAAGACATAAGATGCAAACGACATAACCTACAAAGTTTTATTTACAAATGAATAACCAGGATAGGCAATTTTTCAGTGTTACCAAAGTAAATATTTGTAAATACGTTCACATTATATCTAATGGATGTGATGGTGGTTTATGGGTATGCTTGGACATGAATGTGGCATGATTTATTATTTATATTACGTATCAGTGCAATATACTCTAATATTACAACTATATTATTTATAAAAAACGTTTTAGAGCTGCCAATTGCCCGACGTCAAATGGATATCAGTCAAATAATCAAAATGGCGTATAATGAATAAAAAATGACGTCGTTTTCAATACAATTTTATTCATTTACTTTCTTGTTCGATCGTTTTCTTCTTCCCTGTTGACTTTTGTTTTCTATATCTTGTATATTCAGTTTTTTAGTTTTTCAGTTGTTCCTAAAGACGTGTTAGCAATCTTTGTGCTTTTGGTGTTTAATTTATTTATTCCCGAAGGAACGATTAACGATTGCCACTGAAGGATGTGCATTAGGATCTTCATCCAAAGAACCAATACCATTCCAGATTTCTAGACAGTTCTTATTCTTGCAATGGGAGGGGTGTGAAATGAAAATTTAGAAATTAATTTTTAGCGTTTTACAGGTTTCTATCAATAATTAAAGAAAACTGTAGGTTAGGTATCTAAAATTTATTAAAAAACAAACGAAAACGTAGGACGGCGTAAAATAAATTACTAAAAATGCAAATATTCTATTCCCTCAAAGGTCCTGTATAAATTGCAATTCTGTATACCATACCGTAGTAGTTTTACGATCTAATTACATTTAAATTGACATTCCTCAACAAGTAATTAGCAGACGAATATTATAGTATGGGTAGGACTCGCAACATTCTATTATAAGCCACCTACTGCTCTGTACATCAAACTATATACTTTTTCAGTGCAGCGAAGTCACCATATTTGAAGCGACAGGATTAAATTATGAATGCAGATTAATATTTCTCCAATACACCTGTGATTTAAATGATTGTTCGATCAGACGACGCCCAACATTTGAATAACGATGTTAATGTTTGAACAGTCACGAGACCTTCATACCATCACCGACTATGTAATTGCCTCTATTAATCGTTTTAATTATTGATATGCATTTAAGATTATGATGATTTGAATATTGATGGATACAGTGCAATCCCCTTATATATAAACATAGTTATTCTATAATCTGATACATAGATTATAGCTTTAACTGTTTTCATAATTTGACGGCTGTCAACAATATTTTGACAGATGCAGCTTGCAGAGCTCTACAAACCAACTAATATTAGACCCATTAAAAGTATTTTAACAGATATGATGGTGACATATGATTTAAATACTGTTGTTACAATTTGACATTTATCAGAATTATTTTAACTGCTACAACTACCAGAAATGTAGAAGGTGATGGATTTTAGTGTGTTTTGACAGCTACAAATTTTGTCCCAATCTTAAAACATATAGTGTTTATTGTTTATACAATCGAACAGCGGTTGGAAACATTTTGACAGTTACATTCGTAAGATTAATAGTAAATGTCATAGTACTAATTAACGATAAATCGATCAATAAACCATTCAATAATTATTAAATTATTAATTAAGTCATTTTTGGCATTTATGTAGAATTTTTTATAATTTGGTAGCGTCACAAACATTTTGACAGTTACGATTCTCAAGATTAGAATACATAACCAATTTAAAATTACTAAAGGTGTTTTGATAGCTATAATTTTGAAATATGAGTAAAATACTGCAGCTGTCAGATATTTTTTTGAATTAATTGAATTGAATTGACAGAATTGTAAAATCTCTAAAAAATATGTATACAGTATTTGCAAATTGGTATCTGTCAAAAACATTCTGACAGTTTTTCCTGTTCAAATTATTACCATTTTTGATAGGGCCTTCAGAGACTTTCTAAAAAGTGTTAATCTTGACAGAATCATCTGCGAAATCAAATTAAATTTTTTCCATGTGACAACACCCGGATTACTTCAACGAAATTGTTTCGGAATGCTAGAAGTTTTACCAAAATTAGTACAGAGCAAGTGATGAAATTATGGAAAGAAGTAGCGTTTTTGTAATATGACAGCTGTCGGCTTGTATATATAGATATATTAAAGTGCAAAAAATGGTTATAGGTTAGAATACTGTGTTTATGAAGTGACAGCTGTCAAAAATAATTCAGTAGTTACAACCGCTAATTTATCAAATTGACAGCTCTGAGAAAAGGTTGGCGGTTACTTGGACAGTTATGCTGTTGTGATACGGTCATAAATCGTCGCTGATATACATTGGATTGTTAACGTAGGTATCTATTTCCTTCAATTCTCAGCAACAATAACCCTGGTTATAAATATGGCCACAGACTAAAATGCTGATTTTATAAAGTGACAACTGTCAAAAATAATTCAGTAGTTACAACTGCAAATCTATAAAATTGACAGCTGTTAGAAAAGTTGATGATTACCTGGATACTTGTTTTGTATGTATAGTGATGACAGGATATTCTACATCTCAGAGAATATGGTCATAAATCTTCGTTGATATATGTATGTACATATTCTATTATACATTGCATTGCTAACGTATCTGTTTCCTTCTGTTCTTGACCACAATAAATCTTGTTACAGATAAGGCTTCACACTAATAAATCATTGATAAAACATAGGCTTTTATTGCCGCAATGATTACTATATTTTACGATTTAGGAAAGTACATACGTTGATAATAGTCTACTGTTAGTTACTATCGGAAGTAAAATTGTCGTGGCTGGAATAACATTTAAATAAATAAATGAAAATATTATTATACAACACTCTTCAGATAACGCAGCTTGCGAAGGTTAGTCGCTTCGATTCACAGTATATAAAGATCACAGGGTGCTCCTGTAGATCACAACAGGTAAACTACTTGTCGTAACCACATTAGCAATAATGAAATCAGCAGTAAGTTAGAATTAGTCCTCCAAATTGAAAAAATTTACTCATTAATGTATATTATTTTCCCTTATTATAGGTAGCACTTCTTTTCTTAGTAGGCATTGCCTCAACCTGCGCTTCCTTACTTGGAGGTGCAGTCCTTGCAGGGCCAGGTAATCCTGGTGCATTCATTAAGGGACCAGCAGCGGCTGGAGGAGCAATCGGTCCCGATGGCAGTGTAGTATCTGGAGGTGGAGATACAGGAGCAGTCGCTGCTGGACCAATTCCCGGTGGAGTTGTTACCGGAGCTGTAGCACCAGGTGGCATTGCTGTAGGAAACGGATGGGGTTGGGGTGGTTGGGGTCATGGAGCCGTAGCACCAGCAACCGCCTGGGGTGGTCCATGGGGAGGATGGGGTTGGCGTGGTGGCTGGCACGGATGGTAAATTCGCTACGTAAAGGTTTTTCTCTTCCAATCTCTCTACAAATAGGTACAACCGATATTGTGTTCATGTTTATATTTATAATGGTATGCAATAAGGAATAAAGCTCAATTTTTACGTAATTTGTTGTGTAGTTCTTACATCCCAAATCCTTTTTTTTATACATGAAAAAAATGTATGGCCACACCAATTTCATTCCTTTCTTTTTATATTGAAAAATAATCTAGTGGTCAAAAAATGTAGAATGCGAAAGAATTAAATAAATAAGAGCTTTGAAATTTATAACGTATATGTTGGCAGCACTGAAAGAATTAATTATACTATTTTTGTATACTTTCAAAATATTCTAATATTTCCTGATTAATCAAGAAAGCCCGCAAAAGCTTCTATTTTGTTTTTAATTTATAGACTTCAAGATCGTGATTATCTGCAAACAAACATAAAATGACAAATTTAGAACTTTCAACAGTACATCTTTCTAGCTCATCTATCTCTCGGCCATTTATTATTAGGCAACAGTGAATACTACTAGGCACTTTCTTTTTAACACTGATCAGTGAGCAAAACTGGTGGAACATGATATTTTTATATTTAGGATGTCCAAAATAAACATAACCTCACTTTTGCGTCTGTATTATGTCAGTGTGATGTGTAAACAAGTCACGTTCATCTTTTGTGCGTCCTTTTCTAGTTGCTGATCATGTTCCTAATGAATATTCTATCATGTTTTGAAAATAATGATCCAGAAATTTAGCAAATAGATGTAGACCGCCATCTTGGTGACATGGCGGTCTACATCTATTGGCTAAATTTCTGGATCATTATTTTCAAAACATGATAGAATATCATCACCAATATGGCGGTCTTTTTTTAAGACATATTGAGAAGTTTACTTATAAATATCAAAAAAGAATAGAATTGAAAGTATTAAGATAAATAAAATAAAATAATAATTAAGAATTAGATATATTTAACTTATGGAACTGTCAAATAAGGTCAAACACAGTGTTGCCAGACACGGCTAGTGAATTTCTCCCAATACAAAGCTAAGAATCCCCCAAAATGATGAAATACAGCATAAAATCCCCAAAAAAAATAGAGTGTTGCGTATATGTACTTAATTAAATAAATATAATATTTATTGAAATTATGAAAATACATTTTAGTAGGTACATACATAAATCAAACGTCAACAAAAAAGAAAAAAGCGGAAAAAAGCGGTTTAACAATTTAAGAAATCGTTTAGATTATAAGGTTCTAAATCGCAAAGGAATACCTATTTACTAAACTATATACATTATAATATACTGTATTTCAGTAGTACCGACTTATATTTATTGCATATTATATTTAAGAGCAAATTTGTTTTTTTTAATATTGTAGCGTACTACGATTGAAATTAAAGTATTTCTTATTATTGCTTATTTAACGGAATGTTTTCAACATAAATAATCACGCAGTTTCTCTGAACTTTTATTTTGAAATATTGCCTGTTTGGTTATTGGTAATTCGGTAGGTACATCCAAGAAAATTATTTTGTCGGTAACTCAAATGATACTATTCAATAGAAGAGCGCTTGGTATATTATTCGATTGCAATTTAAGCTTTTCTTCACTAGAGGGCATAAATTCGTGATTGAATATATTTTACCCCAATAACCCATTCTTATCGTTTAAGTTCCCCCGAAAAATCCCCCAAGATGTCTATACCCCCAAAATATCCTCCAAACCTGAAGAAAACCCCCATTTTGGCGGAAAATCCCCCAATATGGCAACACTGGTCAAACATGATGTTTCCATGACAAAGACGAAAACTTTTGACACTTAAGTGTCAAATGGAAACGAATTAATTATTGAAGTAAAAAATATAGAAAAGTTTGACATTTAAGTGACAACTGCGTCGAATTTTTCGAAGTATTGTCGTGTCGAAAGGTTTGCTGAAAGTTTTTCGCACTGCTAATTTGTGATGTTTACATTTCGCTGAGTTGCTTCAAGTCCTGTATTGCGGAAACTCCATCAAACTTGTGAAGTTATTCGCAAGGTATTGCTTGGTTTCTATCCATCCGTTAAACATTTTGTGTCTGATGTTTGGATGTTAAGACTGTTTCTGTCCGACGTTCGATTGTCGAGATTGTTGGTATTTGATATTTAAACGTCAAATTTTGACATTTATATCAATTTTTTTCACGATTTACATTTAGACTTAGAGATCATGTGTGACATATTAGCTGATTGACAATCTTGGTCAATTTTCAAATATTGAAATTTAATAAAAATAGATTCCAAATCTGTGAATTCATAGTGCGAACAAGAGAGTTTGGCCCCCGGAAAATATGTGAAATTTACAAAGTCTTGCACCTCCCCTGTCACCCCCACTTGTCATATTTGACAACTGTATACAGTCCTATGTTATGTAGTTATCTGCAATCGTTACATAAATTTATATTACATTGGTACGATTAATTTAAATACAGGCGGCCTTAGATTTTGTCTGGGAATGTATACATGAAAAACCGATAACACTGCTTGAAGGGCCATGTTTCGTTGGTTGGACTATAGGGGACTCCTATTAGAGAAAAACTAACTGTTAATTTGCTGGATTATGGAAGCAATAAAGCAAGTTGTTCATTGAGCCTTTTGTTTTTTTTTGTCAGGAATAGCGGTTTGCTTGTTGATTTGGCACCCTTTTAAATGTGACGTTTACTCCTATTTGACATTCAAACGTCATAATTATTATGAAGTTACAGTTAAATGTCAAACTCCTTTGTATTTGATATTTAAACATCAAATTTGTGCTTATGTGAAAATTAACGTCCAACTTGTCGTTATTTGACATTTAATTATGCGTTTAATATGTGGTGGAACCAGCGGCAGTCGCTTAGGAGGTGTATTCATCGATTCAATACCAAACACGGACAAGATTTACATGAAAATCAAACATTTTTGTGTTATTAACTTCGTTGCTATTTGACATTTAACTGTCAAATTTGTTCATATTTGACATTCAATCAAATTTATCTCTATTTAAAATTTAAAAGCCATGATTCTCTCTACAGCACAGTTGAATGTGAAATAGAGTATGTGTAATATATTGTTTAAAATTAAACGTCAACATTTTTTTATTTAATTTGTTTGGAAAAGAAATTATTTGTAATAAAATGCTTACAACCGAGGTTTATATTATGTACTTTGTCATTACTTATGATTTATGATACATTAAGGAAAATATTTATAGATAAAGAAAATGTCAGTGTACAGAAAAAGATTGAAAAATTAACCGCACCCTGTACATGAGCCAGAGATAAACATTTCCACACGCAAGATATGCATGTATGTATGTATATTAATCATATGCACATAATGCAATTAAAAAGTAAGGAGAGCTGTGTACTTTCTATACCTACTCGCCTGATTGTTCCATTATGGGCGTTGATTTTGACCTTAACGGGTGCGTTCGGGCGGTTTCCGTCGACGAAATGTCAAGTTAAGTAGAGCATTTTGAATTAATTACGAATAAATAAAGATTGAAATATGAAGTAGGTACTTAACAGTAAATCACGCTAATATCCGTGTTTGCAGAATTTATTAGGTACCTACTTAGTAGATGATAATTCAAGTTCATAATAATCATCCCAGTTAATACAATAAAAACACTCTTAAGTATCTTTTTGAAATAAGGGTTGGTCACACTGTTTACATTCACAGTGATCATTTCGACGTGTTTTGAGTTGGTCATACTGATTTTAATATCGTCACACTGTGTGATTGGCGAACTTGTTTATTTATTTTTTGGGGTTAGGAATATTGTTTACATTTTACTTGAAACAAATGTCAAATTAGTAAGGTTAGTTATTAGTTGAAGAAGTATTTGGATGAATTTGTGTAGGAATATAGTAATTGCCTATTTTTTAGATGAACAAAGAGAAAGTTTAGTGGGGTTAAGCCAGGTGAATTGGTTGGTCAGTTTTCGACTAATCAATCGTTCACCATAATATTGCAAATTGTTAATAGCTTCTTGCGCTGTATGTGAAGAACGTCCATCTTGTTGGCATTATTTGTTCTCTGTATCGTATTGCGTTAATTACATTATAGAAAAAATTGATCCAATAATCCGTCTTTTTGACATTGTGACCCAAACACTGACTTTGATAGAATGAAGAACAGTTTCGACAAAAATATGTGGATTCTCTATTGACCAGGTACGGTAATTCTTGAGAATTGATATGCCCAGACAAGTGGAACCATGCTTCCTCTAAAAAGAAAGTGCGATTCAAGTCTTCTTAATGAAATACAATTTCGCTAAACCAATGACAGCAATCCAACCTCTGCTCAAAGCCACTATTCCGCAAATGTTGCAGTACAGGAACTTTATATGGGTAATTTTTTTCCAGTGCCTTACAAGCATTAATTTATGAAACACCTGTAAGATTTTTACTTGATTGAGCAAACAACTTTTGTGCAGATTTAGTGGGACTAACATTTTCATTAAGAAAACATTAAAAAAGTTTATGTTTAGATGGTCTAGATCCACATATTCTGTTACAATTTACTGAAAACATAATCCTAACGAATATTTCCATGATCCATCCTCTTGTAATATTCCACTGCGAAAGAGGATCATTACAATAAAAATGGATTGAGGTATATTGTCTTGAAAAAGACAGAAAAGCGGCTATAAAACACAAAGAAAATCTTAAAATAAAGACACTACAACGATACAATACGCACAAATGACAGCTAATAGATAAGTTTTGACACTTATTTCGTGTTGACGTTTCACATATATCTAAATCTAGTATGGACAATTCACGAAGTAATATTTCCCAATTATTTATAATCCTGGGACTTTCTTGTTGCCAACCTAGGACAGATCAAAATGAGTGCAGTGTAGCTGTCTGTTTTGCATCATCATAGATGTCCCCCAAGTCATATAAAACTTTAATAAAAGTAATAATTCTCTCATGTGAGTCAAGTAAATGTCAAATTTGTTTCTATTTGACATTCAAAGGTAAAGCTTCTTCCTATAAAAAAATTTAAACGTCAAGATCTACCATGTTTGACATTTGAATGTCGTATTTGATATTTAGATGTTAAAGTTTGACAGTTACGTCAAACTTTTCGGAATTTCAATAAGAATATATGTATAGACGGTAATTTAAAAAAAAAAGGGGTTAAAATTTAAATATATCGTATGATGTTGACAATTAGGATGTTTCTGGGTTACCAACTGTTGGATTTGTAAAATTTCACTCTTTAATTGGCGCTATTCATGCATATAAAACTACGAATGTAGAAACAGGTATAGACCTGTTTGTTTAGTTTTAATATTCTATTAAATGAATGCCCGTCAATAAACTAATTTCTAAACTATAAAGGATATTAGAAATAGCCAATTTAACAATTATATGACGCTTGAAAGGACAAAAGTTGTATTAAAAGACATTACCTTAATACATACCCTTTCGAAGAGCTTTGTTCTCGTGAACGCAAGGTGATAGATTCCACGACGTTATTGCATCAGTTTCTACTATATAAACTTAGCAGATTGGTTGAATTAGGCAGAACAAATAAGTCATTTGTACAGTAAATCCACCATGAACGCATTGGTAAATTAATATAATATTTTTTTCTTAATTCGTGCATTACTAATCTTCAATTTTTTCCCTCAAATAGGTAATTGTTTTCGTTTTGGGCCTAGCCGCCACTCAAGCTTCCCTAATTGGCTTAGGAGGCAGCGCACTCCTTGCCGGACCCGGGAACCCAGGTGCCGTCATCAGAGGACCAGCCGCAGCTGGGGCTGCCATCGGACCCGACGGTAGTGTCGTATCCGGAGGTGGCGATACCGGCGGAATTGTAGCTGGACCAATTCCCGGAGGAGTTGTTACCGGAGCCATCGCACCAGGAGGTATCGCTGTAGGACATGGAGGATTAGGATTGGGATTGGGATTAGGATTAGGATTGGGCGGTATTGTTGCTCCAGGTCTTGTCGCACCAGGTGTTGTTCTAGGAGGACATGGATGGTAAATAGTGAAATGTTCATAAGGCTGGTCTAAATACTATAACACAAAAAAATTGTATATCACAAAAATTTAATAAAAATGTAAATATCCCGGATGTTTGTGTATTATTTTGTCTCGATGCGATGTGTATAAATAATCTTTTGGATAGGAAGTTTGGGCATATCCAGAAAATGGCGAAAATTATCAAGTTAGATTGAAGCAAAAAGTGTTAACTTCATTGACTGGCTAAAGCGCACACCAGCTTATATCAAAAATGGAAAATTCAACTACAGGTTGAAGATTCAGCTGGCGAAAATAGGAAAACTTGAACTTACGAAACTGTAGGTAGTGTCCAACTGGAACATAAACAAATTATAGTTTTTGAACTAAACACCAAGTGATGGTTAGCATTTTTCGCGAGTGCTTTAATATTTAATCTCAAAACCAAATAGCTTTAAATCAGAGTTTTTGGTGCGCTGTTTGCATAAGGTTTCAAAAAGTGTTGTGCAGTGTCTGCCTCTAAACATTGAAGACAAAGAGGACTTTAGTAGGAGGAAACAATACAGTTTTGCCATCTTTCTTCTTTGAAGGATTGTTCACTAAGTTTGGTACGCAAATACTAAATTTTGTTTCGTATGAAGCTTTTGCTTTTATTGTGCAATTTGTGAGGTCCAAATTCATAATTTATGGTCACTGTTGTGGTAATTCTTGAGCACACGTTTTGACACATTTATAATGATGTTTAGGTAAAAATTTCACCTCCAACAAACGACGCAACGTAGATCTTTTATACTCTGGTGTCAATTGCTCTTGGATCTAGGATTTGCAAGTTTTTAATGGTGGAAGTGCAAAAGAATAAGATCCAGAGAGATTACAATTACGCCTGTGACATCATAGCAATATTTTTTGTAACAAGACTTGTGGTTGGTTTTTCTTCAGTTTTCGGCGACCATATAAGTGATGTGTACATGTGACCATGGCTCCGACTACAGCTAAGTAGACATAAAGCATTATCCTAAGCTTCACTCTGCAGATATTATCTAAGTAAATCCATTGTATTGTTATGGTCGCTTCTGAAGATTTTTGGTAGAGGTATGTTCTCCAAATACGTTTCTAATCTCATACGACAAAATGATACATTTGAGTAGGTATTGGAGAAGTCAAGTCGTGCTTTTCCCAGTGTATGGACTAGAAAGAATAGTCCCCTACTTTATGTGAATGGTCCCATAGCAATTATGTTTGAGTTGAGGTTATGGTTCTTACGAAAAGACAAATTACGATTAAGCTAGATTAGACGACCTATTACGGATTTTATCTACGTACAATAACGATGAAAGCAGTCTTTTTTGTAGCACATCCTTCAACATTACGCAGTTAGAAGTATTTAACTAGAAAATATGTTCTTCCATTTCGCAGAATAATCGTAGTTTTCTTGATCTTATTTGATACTCTTGTAGGGAAAGCTTGTATAAAAATGTTTACACAGAGGTTTGACACTTAAACATCAAATAATAAAAAAATTGACTTTTGAACGTCAAGCAAAAAAAGGAACAAACTGGAAATGCCAAATCCCGTTTAACGTTTAAGTCTCAAATAAGAATCAGTTTAATGCTGACGCTGTAATTTTTTGAGACTTGAAGCTGAAGCTGGTGCACCTTACTTGAGGGGGCTTAATTCTATGTAAATGCGATGTATGTATTTAACTGTCAAATAAGGTCAAAGTTACAGGCAGTTACAGGCTGACAAAATAGTCATTATTTTGACATTTAAATGTATTTTGACAAGCTTGACGTTTGACGTTTCAATTGCAAATAGAGTAAAACTTCATATTTAAATGTAGAATATAAAAAGATGTCATATAAACGTCAAAAGTTTGGGATTCAAATGTCAAATTCGCAAAACTTAACCAATAAGGACAATTTTAAAAATGAAAAATTTATAGCAGAGAAAGCTTGGCGTTTAAAAGTCTGCACTTTATTTAAAAAAGTGCGAGACAAAATAGTGAACATACCCAAATAGCAGCTGTTTCTCTTTGGCTAAAAGCAAGACAAAATCAAACTCCGCGACATTCTGATTTGCTATATACCAATTGCCAAAATATTTTAATGTCTCTCAAAGAATCCATGCTCAATTTAATTTGGCGCTAGTTATTGAAATTTATTTTGCCAAGTATAGATTATTATTTGAGCTGGTTGTCCGTTTAATATTTAGTCTCTTTTTATTTGAACTTTTAGAGATTTGACATTTACAACTTTTTTTCTTATTTGACGTTTGCATGTTTAAACATCAAATTTAAACTTTTTTCAAGATTAAACTGATCCTTATTTGACGTTTAAATGTCAAACTTTTCTGTATTTGAAATTTAAATACGAAATCTTCACCTATCTATAATTTAAATACAGTACCTATTTAGCACTATTCCATATTCAAACATTAAATTTATAATTATTTGAATTATTTGATTAAATGGCTTCGAGTTTGGTGCATCCAATTTGCTCTTATTTGGCACTTAAATGTCATTTTTTAGGGAAAGCTTGTATAATTTTTTTTACGCATAGGTTTGACATTTAAACGTCAAATAATAAAAAGTTTGACTTTTGGACGTCAAACAATAAAAGGAACCAACTGGAAACGCCAAATCCCGTTTAACGTTTAAGCGTCAAATAAAGATCAGTTTAGTGCTGACTTTGTTATGTTTTGAGACTTGAAGCTGCAGCTACTGCATCTTACTGGACGGGGGAATAAATTCTATTTAAATGCGATGTATGTACTTAACTGTCAAATAAGGTCAAAGTTACAGGCAGTTACAGGCTTTCAAAAACTGTAATAGGCAAATCAGGTCTAGTGCCAAAATCGCGTATATTGAACAAAAAAGACGTGAGTATCTCCGAGCACAAGAAAACAAGTGCGGGCTGCCGAGAGACCTAGGAGTGGGGAAAATAACACTGAAGAAGAATACAAAAGAGCGTCAGTTAAGCTAAACAGGGAAGAAGCGAAAAGAAAATACTGGAAGGATTATGCCAGGATCTCGATATAAATATCTAGCGGGATGCATACAAGATCGTAACAAAAAGGTTTGGATATCTAACGCCGTACGAATTGAGCATTGATAGAAAGAAGGAGATCGTTAAGGATCTCTTCATGACGGAACCCGATAGTTGGGCAAAGGAATGTACGGATACAAATGTAAAACCTTTTGCTAACGAGGAGCTGGAAAGTGTAGTTTGTAGCATAATGTGTGGCAAGGCTCCTGGCCTCGACAGAATTATCCATGAGGCAATTAAACAGGCCGGGTCGTTGAGAATCATGAATTAATTTCTGGAGACTCAAACGTTTCTGGAAGATTGGAAAATAATGTAGGTAATCCTGATACCCAAACCAACAAAGTCACGGTTAGAAAAAAAGTTGCAAGAAAGAGGCGGATTGCACCCACATCAATATGGTTTTCGAAAAGGTAAATCAACGGTCAAAAATTGGATCGATGAAGATGAACTCATTGAAATCGGAGCTGGCGTACCACAGGGGTCCGTTCTCGGTCATATCCTGTGGAATGTCCTATATGATGCGAATTCTTGACCTGAATCTGAAACTGAAGACGCGGGCATTGGTAGTCGGAACCGAAAATAGAGATACACTTATTGAAAACACCAATGAATGCCTACGAACAATAAGTGCGTGGATAAAAAACCACAAACTGGTACTAGCGGCCCACAACTCTGAAGCTGCCATGCTTAAAGGTAGCCGAAACAGAAATTCCATTGTTTCCAATCTGGACGGAGAGATTTTAACCGCTAAAAAAAGCTTTAATTATTTGGGCTTGATAGTCGATGATGGGGGAACCTTCAAAGGACATTTCCCGGCAGTGGGGTAACTAAGGTTGAGGTCAAGGTATCAAAGCTGAGCAGAATCTTGGCCAATGTGGGTGGACCAGCAGACGGACTCTATGGGGCGCCTGCCTGATATGCTGAATTGAACCAGTGCTAAGATGACAAGCAATTTTTCCTCGGAAGGAAAAAAAGGTCAAAGTTGATCTTTAACCTTTGGCGTACCAAGCTTTTTAAGCAACGCGTAACACCAAGCGGGGTACAAATTGTACCCCATCTAGAATCTCATGTTTTCGCTTTTTAACTCTTTCAAACGGGTATCAAAACAATAAACAAATCAAATTTACACGAAAAAACAACAACACAAAGGCTACCGAAACACTAAACATTCACTTTAGATGAGAAGCGCAAAAGAAGGTTAGAAAACGCTGTGCCTTTTGTAACATATACGCATGCGTATATTTTGACACGTTAATACATATCAACCCAAGCGGGGTACAAAGTGTATCCCAGCAAACAAAATTAATTATATTTTTAATACCATAAAAGGTATATTACCGATTATGTCATTATAGGTTAGTTAAAACATTATACGAGGCTATCGCAACGGAAGAATACATTTTAAACTATAGTATTTAAAATACACTTAATTTTGTATGTCTGGGGTACAAAATGTACCCCCTTGGTAGGCTAAGGGTTAAATGACAACGCCAGTGAAGTTTTCACATTTAAACGTCAAATAAAAAAATGACATTTAAATGCCTAATAAGAGCAAATTGGATGCACCAAACTCGAAGCCATTTAATCAAATAATTCAAATAATTATAAATTTCAAATACAGGAAAGTTTGACATTTAAACGCCAAATAAGTAGGTATCAGTTTAATCTTGAAAAACACAGAGATGTGAACTGTCTATGCATTTAATTGTTAAGTAAGTGCAAATTTGACGTTTAAGTAACAAATACGGAGAGTTCGACATATCTATAAATGTTAAAAAAGAAAAAACTTGTATATGTCAAACCTCGAAAAGTTCGAATAAGAAAAAGACTAAATATTAAACGAACAACCAGCTCCAATAATAATCTATATTTGGCAAAATATTATAAATTTCAAAAACTAGTGCCAAATTAAATTGAGCATGGATTCTTTGAGAGATGTTAAAATATTTTGGCAATTGGTAGCAAACCGGATTGTTGAAAAGTGTGATTTTGTCTTGCTCTCAACTAATAAGAATCAACTGTCATTTGGGTATGTTTAGAATTTTGTTTCATTGTTGCAGACATTTCTTTCTCTACTATAAATTTTTAGTCCTAAAATTGTCCTTATTTGTCAAGTTTCGCTAATTTGATATTTAAATCCTAAACTTTTGACGTTTTTGTGGCATTTTTGTTTCACATTATAGATTTAAATTTGAAGTTTCACTCTATTTGACATTGAAACGTCAAAATTGTCAAAATAATGACATTTAAATGTCATTATTTTAATGTGAAGTTTGTTCTTATATTTTATTTACTTTTTTATCTGTGTAGTGATTGAATTGCAATGTCAAATTTGTGTCTGTTAAATATGTGAAGATCGAAATTATGGCGTGAGCGCTCAAGCGCTTCAATTGCTAATTGAACTTGTGCTGTTAATTTTATCAGCTTGTTTAGTATCTCAAACTACGATTGTAGATAACCGATAGATTTCTTTTATAGGTTATGATTTTGAGATCTATTCTGAAAAAATTGGTTATCTATAATAAAATTCCTAAAATGCTATGGAATTTGTCATCCTTCAAGTGTTGCTATATGCATGTAGCTAATTACAGACAAAAAAATAGAATTGGGTGTTTCGTTAAATTGGTACTGTTTAATTATTAGAACTAACAATAAGAGAATATTGGCCATTTTGTCCATCACTTCATGATTTTCTTAATTAACTAACTAATTCGGGTGAGTCATAATAATAAGACATAAATAATATAAAAGTATGTTGTATTTAGTGCTTGCTATTATACATATGGAATATTATAGAGAGCGATTACTTCACCAGCCGTGTCCCCAATGACCACCCCAATGACCTCCCCAGGCACCTCCCCATGGACCACCCCATGCTGCAGCCGGAGCTACGACAGCGCCATGTCCTCCCCATCCTCCCAAACCACCCCAGCCCCATCCTCCATGTCCGACGGCAATACCACCAGGTGCAACAGCTCCGGTAACAACACCTCCGGGAATTGGTCCAGCGGCAACTGCTCCGGTATCACCACCTCCATGTACTACGCTTCCATCAGGTCCGATAGCACCGCCGGATGCAGCTGGTCCCTTGATGACAGCACCTGGATTTCCAGGTCCGTGGAGGGCTACGCCTGCATGTAATGAGGCGTAGGTTGAAGCTAAACCAGCGACGAAGAGAGCTGCGATCTATGCGGAGAATAATAAAAATGTGTTATTCAAGTATTGAAAATAATTTTATAATAGTGCTACTTACCAAGGTATTCATGGTGTAAGTAGATAAGTACAAGCGACAATCTTGCAACTACGATACATACATTCACCCCGTGTTCTTTTATATACCGACAAGTGAGACAATTAACCTTCGAGAGGTTACCATACCTTTACGTTGTTCACCGTTTTCTTATCATTTCTAAATTATACACTCTTACTAGAAACAAAAAAATATAAAATAATAATGTCTATTTTAATATTGTTAAGGCCGTGCAATTTTCCGTTAGTATTTCTGTAGAAGTTATGTTGTGTAGGTATGAATTAACTGTTTTGAAACATTAACGATTAGGAGAAAGGATACATCTGCTAACAAATATATTGTTGAGCAATTTATTCTTAATAATTTAGGGTAGTTTCAAATTTAAATCACATGCAGTTAGTTATTTGATCATTCATTTTTATCACTTTTCTCCATAGTCCTAAATTTAAATTTATTATGTTTTTAACGTAAAATTCTTTAGCAGCAAAAACACTGATAAATGAAAGAAAGAGTTTAGGAACCCAAAACGTTATTAAGATAAATGTAGCCTAGATCCACTACTCAATGGTTTTACTAAAGATAAAAAATGAACACGTCTTGACATTGTTTTTTATTTTAT
>SMLS01070824.1:0-26035 GCA_004785975.1 Popillia japonica | reverse complement strand
TAATTGATTGAATTTGTTTAAATTGTTTGTTTTAACTTTTTGAAATTAAGGGGATGTTAAATTTCGAAATAAAGATCACATTTAATCAATCCACAATATTTCGCAAATGTTTATTTGCTTCTTCAGGTGGTTCTAAAAATTACAAACAAGTAAAATGATAGCAAGTAGAGATGAAATTGACAAATTATTAAATGCGGTTATATCTGAATACTTTTACAATTATTGCGATAGTAAAACTAAGCCATAAACAGGAAAATTACAACACACATGTTTAATTAAGCAAGATACACACAGTTGTATTTAGTAAAATAATTGATGATAATGTTGAAATAGTTAAAATTGTTAAAAATGTTAAAATATTAAAATTAAAATTGTTTGAGGTTAAAAGTCAACCACGCAGAAATGTCATTGTAAAGTACTGAAATTCTAGGTTAAGTGCAACGGGAAATGCAATTATGGAGTGGGGAAAATTTGATATACAGGGTGAAAGAAGATACAGGGTGATCAGACTCTGTGATGGTCACGTGGATCAAATTGTAGGATGTTGGTATATATAATGTTCAGTTGGTTCGTATCTGTTTTAAAGTTCACGGTGTCGTCCTTGTGTTAGTTGATGTGTACCATCTCCAGGAAAAGCCTCTTCTTGTAGTTGTTTTCTGTCGCTAAAATGGTGGTGTTATTATAGTTGAACCTGTGGTCTTCATTCCAGGAATGGGTGACTAATGCGCAGGAGTTTTTTCTGATTTTACAATCGCTGCGGTGTACAATCCTGTCCCGTATCCATTGAGAAGTTTGACCTATGTAACATTGTTTATTGTTTATTTCATACATAAAGCCATAAAATATATATATGTATATGTACATGGTCAAATGGTATATGTGTAAATAGACAAACAACAGTCAAAATATATATAAAAAAGAAATGTAGATAAAAAAAACGAAAGATATTGAGTAGTGCAAGAACTATCAAGTCTTTTCGTCTCCTCAAAAGGTATAATCTAGGAACTCCTGGAGGGAACAAAAGGACCGTTGTAGGAGTATATTCATGATTTTCTCCTGGAACTGCCTTTGAGGTAGCTGCTTCAGGTCGTATGGCAAGTTATTATACAGCTTAATAGCGTGGTAGTTTGTGGATAGTTGGCTTCTGGTCACACGGTGGTAGGGTATCCGTAGATTATTACATCGACGTGTCGGCCATGTGCAATCTGCACATGGTATTTTGTATACTACATTTGACCGGAAATGAAAGGGTCTAGTGTCTTTCATATTTGTGAAGAGGGATTTTAATTTATGAGGGTTATATTTGGCTATGCGTTTTTACCATTCTTTCTGTGAGGTTGTTGATCTGTACACACAACTCCTGGATTTAATTCTATTGATGATACTCTTCTACGTAATGTTCGCAATGATGGCAGAGGATATTCCAATGTAAATTGCAAATATCGATATGCCTTTGGACTCACAGTGCATACGATAACTAATTTCATACATTTAGAAGATGTACTATTCTTATTTTTCGTGTGTTTATGCATATTACTGTAATAGTAGAAAAGCAAATGTATATTTAATTATTTCTGAGAGAATAAATGTCTCTATTTGTATAGTTATATCGGTAACAAGCTCATGTTGCGTCTCTATTCTACGACATATTCTAATATATTACGAATTACACTCTCATACCGACACAGCTGTCTTGCAGGGAAATTGCCCCGCTCTAATAATCACATATAGGTATAAATACATGTATATAATTCGCAAATCGATATTACATATTACAATTTAAAATAATCTGTGATGCCATTGCTTTTTATACTTAATCATATTATTTTTAATTTTCCTTTGTAAATATCGAACATTCATTACACCTGAAACTGACGAGTAATTATTTTCTTCCAAATATTTTAACAGGGATTCAGTGGCCTCTAAAGCAGCGTGGTGTTTTGTTAGTGAATATGGAGGGTCTAATTCAACATTTTCGTTCTCATCAGTTGAATGATTCTCATCACTGACAATCGATTGGTCATGTTTCACTTCATATCCCGGTTCACGATTGTCACAAACAAACCATTCCTCGATAGCAGTGCGTCAATAGCTTCAAATTCGGCAACACCTTCGACCATTTCTTGAAGTACCACTGGTTCATCGATTAATATTTGTTCATTTTCTTCTCCTGCTTCGTTTCTAATCTTTCCCCACGATTTTAGAATTGTACCGGAAGGAATACCCTTCCATGCTTCTGCTGTTATGCAAATGACATCTTTAACCTTCGTTTATAAAATTCTGCCATGTTTTCACTGATTAATAATTGACGAAGCATAGATTTTCTGTAACGCCGCACAGTGCTGCCAAATACCTCTTTGTGGGGCCAAAAGTCGAAAAATGTAGAAAATTATCCACAAATTGGTATATGTGGGTTTTCGAGGTCGCTGATTACGAATCCGTTATCAGAATTAGCAAATTCATATGGCCGACCTAATATGCATGTCATACGAAAAAACTAAAAAATTAAATGAGTTTTCTAATTAAAACTTCTTGTTTGATATTATTAAGGTATACGTATAATTGAAAATTTATTTAAAATGAACAAATTTAAAATTGTGGAACGCAACATGGCGATGTTAGATTAAAAAAAAACCAAAAATATTTTTATTATACTTGTTGAAATTGTGCATGAGCAAAGAAAGTAATAAAAGTTACATTGAAATAATATTAAAGAAAAAAGTTTTCATTGCCAATCTCGTAACAGTCACAATCGTCTGCATCTGTATCTGTCTCAAAGGCTGGTACATTGTATTATATGTTTGTTTGTTTGATAAAAAAGTGTTTGTCCTGTTTCATCTGTGTTATATGTATATGTATTTGCTCTGGAGCAAAATTATGTCGCCCGATGATCCTTTAAAACTTGTTAGTAAACAATTTTGCTGCATTTTAATCGGCACTTAATTTCTCGCCTTGTATGTATAACTCTCGTATGCCATGTCGAAATTTGAATCGTTGCAACCAGCCAGATGCAGAAAAAGGTGCCTCAATTTTTAATTCTTTATGAAAAAGGAGAGCTTTTTCACACAAAAGAGGGCCGGAAATAGGATCACCTTGAGCTGGTCTTTGTTGGAACCACTTAAAAACAACTTCGTCAACTTGTTTCATATCTGGACCTCTTACTCTTTGTCGTTTTAATACACCACTAAACGTGTCATAAAATTTGAAATTTTCTGTTTCTTCTTAATATCTCTTACACTTTGTATTCCGATACCATATTGAAGTGATAGTTTCGTTACTGTAATACCATGTTCAGCGTCTTTAATTAATTCAGCTTTATTTTCTAGCGTTAATGTTTTACGTTTAGCACCCGACATGATGAGCATTGGTGAGAAACTGAAAATGAAACAAGTGTTGTGATATTAGCGAGGGTTTTTGGGGCTAGCTCAGCCTTCCCTGCTGTCAATACTTCGGGATGGGAAGGTTCAATAAAAGACCGTTGATTTCTTTTTAGACCGTATATTGAACCTCTATGTATGGTAGCCTAGTGGTTGTAGCTGCGGAGGCTTGGCTCAGTACTTTCAGTAGTAGGTCTTTCTTGTCTGAGTGCTCGGACTCGACTGACTCTGTCGACTGTATGAGTTGTCTATATGGGACTAACTGTGTTGATTGCAGTTGATTTGGACTTGTGTTGACTGCTACTGCTGACTTGGACTTCTTAGTTAACTTGTACTGCTGACTTGGACTGACTTATGGGGAAAAACTGGCCCTCTTATATACCCTCAGTCCTGGAGAGGGGCGACTGTCCCCACTCCACCGTGCTGATCCCCTATTGGCTGGTTTTGCTTAAGGGGCGTAGCACACGTACACGTCTGTGCAGCAATTGGTGACCTGGGGAGCACCAATGAGGATCAGGCGACGGCTTGGCTGGGGTATATAGTAGTGAGGGCGAGTACCTGCCGGCTATTTTGCTTAGCAGCGTCCAAGGAACAACATGGATCTTCCGAACAACGTCTGGGGAATTAATAAAGGGTAACATCCGTCTCCCACCCACAGGTTGAAGAGGACCTGATTCAGCTTTTCGTCCCAGCGTTCCGGCGTTTTTCCTTCTAGTTGAAGTCGGAGGCCCTTCTTCAACTCTTGGTTACGGCGCTCCACAGGGTTGGCTCGGGGGTGGTACATCGGAGTGGTCCAATGCAGGCACTGCCATCGGCGCAGTGCTGCGTCCCAGGTGACGAATGTAAACTGGGGACCGTTGTCGGTGAGAATTGCCATGGGATAGCCGAAACGCTGGAAGATGGTGTCCAGGAAACGGATGATCACCTCGGCGCTGGTGCTCCTTGCTGCTTGGGCCTCGGTCCACCCGGAGTGGATATCCATGGCCACGATCCCGAAGCGGTTGCCGGATCGGGATTCGGTGAGGGGTCCAATTAGGTCTACAGACAGTATCTCGAACGGTTGCTTCGGGGCGTGCGGTCTTAGAGGTGCCGCGGCCTGGATGGGGCCCCGTTTGAAGGCGTTGCAGAGACGGCAACCACGAATGTACTCGGCGATGTTGGCCCGGATGGTCGGCCAGTGGAAGCGCTGGGTTATCACCCGGCTTGTTTCCTCGATCCCGGGATGGCCTGCAGTGCTGTCATCGTGGTATCGGTGGAGAACCAGGGGTTGAGTTGTCCTTGGTACGGCGATGCGGTGGTGCGGGCCGTTCTTGTGGCGTACGAACCCACTGCTAAAGCTGAAATCCGGATCCGGGGTGCCAGCTTGTAGCCGCCGTATGATGTTCTGGACCTGGGGATCACTCTGTTGAGCATCCTGGATGGCATGGAGAAGAGGTTCTTGCTCCTGGACTAGGAACACCTGGTCTGGGTGTTTCTCGGGTGTTGTTGCGTTGGACCTGGGCACTAAGCGGTCTGCTTCTCCTAGGGCAGGAGGTGTGGTGTTGTCCTCTGGATTTCTGGAGAGAGCGTCCGGGAGCTGGTTGTCCTTGCCGGGCATGTGTTCGACGGTGTACTGGAACTCTTGTAGCAGCAGCGACCATCTCATAAGCTTGGACTTTGTCTCCCGGAAGCCATCGAGTCAGGATAGGGCCTTGCTGTCTGTTCGGAGCAGGAACGGTCGATCCTCCAGGTATAGGCGGTAGCGCTTGATGGCCCAAATGACGGCTAGGCATTTTTGCTCGTTGATGTGGTACCGCTGCTCTGTCTTATTAAATCGCAAGCTGGAGTAGCTCACGATCTTGCGTTGACCCTCTTCTTCCTGGTAGAGCACAGCAGCGGCGCGGATGGAGCTGGCGTCCGTCTGGAGGACGAACGGTTTCCCTAGGTCCGGTCGGTACAGGAACAGGGGCTTCGAGGCGACGGTCTTGAGGGCGTCGAAGGCGGCGTGGGCGGACTCGGTCCACTTGAAGGTGGTTTTGGTCTGCAGCAGATCCGTCAGTGGTGCCATGATGCGGGATGCGTCTGGGATGTAGTCCCGGAGCCAGTTGACGGTCCCTAGGAACTGACGGAGGGACTGGTCGTCGGAGTGGCAGCGGCCTTGATGGCGTTGACGTGGCACGTCTGGGGCTGGTTGCCTTCCTTGGTGACGACGTGCCCCAAGTAATCCAGCTGGGTGCTACCAAAGTGGCACTTCTCCAGGTTGAGGCGGAGTCCGTGCTGCTGCAGACGTTCCAACACCTGGTGGAGGTGCCGGCGATGTTCTGGCAGGTCCCGGGAGTAGATGATGATGTCATCAAGGTACGCGATGGCAAAATCCCGGAAGTTGTAACGCTTCCAAAGTAGTCCTAGCAGCCGGCTAGCCCCAGTGGAGTATGGCTGGGTTGTTAAACTAAGTTTCAAATAGATGTTAATCGGGCGCCACGTAATTTTAGGACGAAAAGCACAGACTACGATAAAAATTACGAAAATTATTGCAAGCAATTGATCGCGATCGATGGCACACACTAGCAAATGAAGACAACATACGCTTTAAAAAAAAACGGTTTAATTAACATAAAAAGTATTGAAGTGTTGAATAGACAATTCATATAAATGAATACCTAACCTAATGACAGTATAATGGTTAATAATTTTCTGGCCAGATTAAAAGATTACAAATTATCAAACCTAATTAACGAAATATTTCTTACAGAATAACCTAAGCAACGCTCTACAAAACACGGCGTTTTCGTTTGAGGTTTCCTTAAATTGGCATTAGTACAATATAATACCAAAAAAACATATAATCTAAATGGTACAGAGAGTAGTACCTTGTATTTCCCACCTTGGAATCTTCGATGATAAATGGTGCTCAAGATGGCGACTGCAGCTGTGGGGCGAACACCTCCACGCTCTCGGTCCGTCCCTGTGCTTTATGCCGGATATACGTCACACATGCAACGTTCGGATATTAGGTATATCCACGGTACACAAAAAAACCTTAGACGAAATTACAAATCTATTAGTACCAAGTAAACATCATAATAAGCCAATATAATAAATTTTATATGTAAATACCTTAGGTGTTGGGTGGTTTTCTTACTGCAAATATTGGGTACAATAGTCTAACAAATCCGGAAAAAGTCCGTGCGTTTTTACTAACTTCCAAAACCAATAATCAAACGCAATATTAGGTAATCTGTGTTATATCCACACAACGGAGAGGAACATATATATACTAATACAAAATTCTTCAACTCTTCAATACACTCTTCACCTAATCAAAACTATTAAACTTACCCAATATATATTTATGTCTATCTCACCGTGACTTCTAGTCCTATTCTCCCGTCTTAAATCGAACCATACGATTAAAAAAACCTACATAAAATATATCCAAAGACAACGCGCAACATGTTTTTGCTAGTATACAGTCCATGACACATTTATATCTACACCTATACAGTTCGAACTAGAAATTATATTAATATATTATGTTGAAAATCTCACCGCCAATCTCAAATGAAATTACATATTATCCTATAAATCCTGAAATGTAGATAAAATAAAATATGATTACAAAGTATCCAACGAGCACGTCCTGGGCCATCAGTTTCTGGAAGGTGGTGGGGGCGTTCTTGAGACCGAAGGGCATCACATTAAACTCGTAGGCCGCTTCGTCTGGAGTGGCGAAGGCGGCGTACTGCTTGGAGCTGGCGTCCATCTGGATCTGCCAGTATCCGCTTCGTAGGTCCAACGTGCTAAATATTCGCGCTCTTCCTAGATCCCTCAGGGACTCCTGGATTGGGGGCAGTGGGCTGGCTTCGCTGCGTGTCTTATCGTTTAAGCGTCGATAGTCCACGCAGAATCGCGGCTTGCCATCCTTCTTAGTGACGATGACGACCGGGGAGCTGTACTCGCTGTGACTGGCGCGGATGACTCCTGCGGCGAGCATCTCGGCTACTTGGCTGGAGATGATCCGCTTTTTCTCCGGGTTGTAGCGGTATGGTTGTACTCGGCCGGGCAGCTCATCCTTCAGCCGGATGGTGTGTTTCGTGGTGGAGGTGGTGGTAATGGTTCCTCCTTCCTTGAACACTGGGCTGAACTCCTGGAGGAGGGCTCGGAGGGTCCGCTGCTGGTCTGGGTCCTGCAGGTGGAGGTGTAGCTTGTCCGGGTCGATGTCGGGAGTGGTCTGCCGCTGCGAGGTGTTGCGGAAATGGATGGTTCGGCGCTCGGTGGTCCCTACGTGGAGACATCCAAGTCCGTAGTCCATGACGGCGCGGCTGGAGCCAGGGGTGCCCCAAGATAATGTCGGCTCGCAGGCGGGGGACGATCACTGCCTGACATCTGAACGAGTAGTCGCTGGCGGAAGCCCCCAGCGTGCCCATCTGGTCGGTCAAGAAGGTCTGCTTATCGATGGCCATGTCGAACTGGATCGAGGTGACCTTGAAGGTGGGTCCGGATGTCCATCCGGGCTTGACCAAGGTCTGGCTGGCGGCGCAGTTGATTTGGGCGAGGATCTCTCGGTCGCCGACTCGAAGATGAATGGTGGCTGTCTGGGTTGGTTGACCTGTGGTGACGAGGGCCGTTCCCGTGTTTGCCGTTGAGCGGCCCCTTACTCTTCCCCCGACTGGGTCTTCGGTGCTGCGTGGCGGTCCCGGAACCCTTGAGGCTGCTGTGGACAGTCTCGGTTGAGATGGTATCCCGGGCAGAACCAGCATTTTGGCGAGCATCCGGCCGCTTGATTGTCTGTCCGGATGGTCTGGATGGTTGTCCTTCCTGTTCCGGATGATTTAGTAGGTCCTGCTGTCTTGGGAGGTCCCGCTGGTGCGGCTGCTCCAGAAGGTTTGGCTGCAGGCTTCTTTCTTTCGAAGAGGTCCATCCACTTTCCGCAGAGGGCCACGAGGTCAGCCATGGTCCTGGGGTTGGCTTGGGCGATGGCGAAACAGTACTGGTCCGTCATCCGTTCCACGATGTGGCTTACTAATTCGGCTTCGTCCCAATCTGCACATTCGTAATTGCTTGTCCTTCTTAGGAACCAATACAATTGGGCTACTGTATTCTGAATCACGTTTTTCAATAATTCCCTGTTTTAGAAGGTCATCTATGATTTTTGTTACTTCTCTTTTCTCATATTGTGATAATCTACGCGGTAGAAAAAGGGTCTATGGTTGGGTTTAAGGATATTTTGAATTGATAGTTTATGTCTGGCTTGCTAGGTCTTTTGGCAATCACATACTTGTCTAAAAATAACTGTTTTAAGTCTTGCTGTTCCCTATAATTAACTGTGCCGATATTTAACGAATCTGACATTGTATCTGGTTGATTTATACAATCAATCGACATAATTTCATTGATCTCATCACAAACATTAATAGTTTTCTTAATTTCAACAGTGCTACTAAATAAAACATAAAACTTATTTACGTTTATGAAATCCCTACCTAAAATTGCTGGAAATGACATCGTTTCATTTGCTACTACATAAGATTCAACAAAGCTTTGAATATCATCATTCACAGTAATATTTTGTGGAAACAAACCTAATATTTTTAATTCAGAATTATTAATACCCACAAAATGTTTAATACTGTCACATGGCATAAAGTTTATAACATATTTTTCTTTTATTAAAGAAACAGGTGACCCTGTATCTAAAAGAGCAACTAAAGTAACAACAGTATCATAATCATTACAAATTGTATCAAATTTAAAACTTACAGTATAAGGGTTTACAACTGGTGTTTGAACAATGTTTATCTGCTGTGTTGTATCTCGCTTACGTTCAGGGCAATCCTTGTACTTGTGTGCCATGGATCCGCAAGTAAAGCAGGAACCTCTTTCTCTCTTCGGTTTCCTACAATTATTTACTGTATGTTCTTCATCTTGGCAAATAAAACATCGAATTGGCTTGCTCTTCACGTTCGGTTGTCGACCTGTTACCTTTTCCTTGTTTGTTATGGTATCTTGTGTTCTCGTACTTGCCTTTTCTTTCCGTACACCGATTATTCTTTCGTAGTTGATTATGTCACGATATAACTCGTCTTCATTTCTGTGTTCCCTCGATAAAATAAAATTGCTAAGTTCACGTGAAGTCAATCCAATAGCAATCTGCTCCTTCGTTTCCATGAAGGACAATTCCAAATATCTACACAGAGAAACCTTTTCATGAAAATAGCTACTCACATTTTCTGTTTTGTTTTGTGTTCTCTGCTGCATTTCTGTCCAAAACTCTGCCTTGCTTCGTTCGAATATAAAAGTTCCACAGAACTTATCCATAAGGTCTTTCCAATTAGTTATTTCAGTGCTTCTACTATTTAACCAGTGTTTTGCAGCTCCTGTCATATGTCTTTGTGCTGTTTGATAAGTAAATGCGTCCGGCCATTTATGCAACGTAGCAGTATTTATAACTTTTTGCAACCATAGCTTGGCATTGCTTGGTCCTTTTTCTCCATCAAAGTCATCGATAGTTTTAGATAGATCCGGCATCACGTTGAAGTTTGGAACATCATTCGAATTTGGTGAATTTAGTTGAAGCATCTGCAACATTTGAGTATTTTGTTGCAACAAGCTTTGGATTGTTGTCACTAGCTGATCAATCGGTGCATTTCTATTCGCATCATCGTCATTGTTTTTATTATTACTTCCATCGTTCTGTGCGTTAGGACCATATTTTAAAGCGAAAGCATTTAACTCATCCTCGGTCGGCATTTTTATATAGGTTCTCGTTCTTAACTAACGTGCTAACGTACTTTTCCCACCAAAAGTTATAACATAACCACAATTTCTGAAACGATTAACTTTCCACGCGTACTGTAGGCCGTTTTGACTTGGAATCCCCTTGTTCGAATCCCACTTCTGAATTTGTTCGGAGTAAAACAAGACGCACGTGTTTAATTTAAATTTATTACAAGAAACTAGTAATTCATAAATACATAAGAATTTACACATAACGGTTTCCCCACATAAACTCTACCTCTACCTTCACTCCTATCTCTACTCCAAGTTCACATCATACATCAATGGCGCGAGATTTGAATTTTACAAATTGCACTAACACTATGGTCTAACTAAAATAAGATATATGCAATGTCTATCTAGTTCAAAATTATATTCATATGGAAATTATTTTTTGGTGTGATAATCCACAAAACATGTCACATGAAGGCCAATATCGCATTTAACACATTGTGTAGTAGTTTTCATGTGACTAAAACGACATTTGGTTTGACGCTTTTGTGGAATTACATAATGATGTATTCCATCAAAGCGCGAATCGATGATTTGACGTACGCTAGGTCGTCCTACAGTGGTGTTATTGGGTTTTGAAATTGTCTGGAGTATTGAAGAGGCAATTCTTCTCCGAAAAGCGAGATGGTTCAGCTGAGGCTCAATTTTGGATAACCTGGTTAATTGCCAGGCATTTTGTATTGTCATATCTATGGGAAAATAAACAGAAGTTCCGTTTTTTGCTCCTGATTGCTGTCCATAAAGACATGTTTTGGTCGCTCCTATCTATACCGCCCATGATTTCGTTATATAATTTTGCAACGAAGGGCTGGGGTACTAAAATCGACTTTTTTTCTCGCTGCGAATACCGTTTTACCATCCGTATGGGATTTACACCGGCAGCGTTGGATATCAACGAAACCACACTGTTATCATTCCAACTAACGATAGACACATTTGTATTCACATCAAGCTTGTGATCATGAGTACCTCTTGGACTTTTTTTCAGTTCCGCCGATAACCTCAAGGGATTTTTTGGAATCTGGTTAGAGCGAATTGTCCCAGTTCCCTTAATATCCATATCAGATACTTAAATGATCAAAAAGTGACATATTTGAAAAAAGTTGTCAAAGAAAATATGAAATTTATTTCCAGGTCATCGTTCCACAAGTTGATCTACGTCGGTAAGTACAACACCAGCGCCTGCACCTACATCTTTATACTTTGGTGAGTAATGCGTGGATGCCCCTTGATATGGTTCAAACCAGTTTATATAGCCACTTATTGAGCAACCTACCCAAAGCTTGTAACCCCAGCGGATAGGTTTGCCTGGTATAAATTGTTTGCAGCCATGACGCCCAAAATAGGGCACCATGGCTTCATCAACACTATGATTTTCAACATTAGGTGCATATTTGAAAAAAATCCGGTGCAATAAAGTAAACAAAGGACGAACTTCTCCAAATTTATCATCGCGGGTCAAATTATTGTTATCGGCCATATGAAAAACGCTCATTATGTAATCAAATCTATCCCTAGCGAGGGCACCCGATACGAGTATATTCTGTACATCTTTATCCTTTTCCCAAAACATCTTGCGTCTAGGGTACGGTACATATCCACTCAATATCAAAATTCGATCCGAGGCGGACGCATAAATTCTTAAAGTTGACGTCCTATTAGTAGGACGTCAGGGATATCTGGGTTTTAAATGATGTTTATGACAATCCTTAGGTATCAAATAAAATAAAATTGAAAGTGCTCTCTTTGTTACATAATATAGGTAACTTCCAGGCTTTTGTAGTACATCATGCGTATATTGCCGTGCTTCAATCACGTCTACAGGTATATTACCATCTGAATGCAGTAAAACACTATTGCAATCTTGACAGTGTACAGTTTTCAAAGATTTTTTGGTACTCTATCCTGCAAAATATGCAATCGTAGATTCTGCCACGCGTGCTTTTTTATATTTTGTGGAATTGATACCTCAGGGGACGTATCCTCCAAAGGATGTATTTCTTATATATTCTCTCCAGTCAGAAAGCATTTTAAGTTATCTAATGCTTCAGCTGCATAATTTTCTTCACAATTAGCCCCTGGTGAATGATGTGACATGAAGTTATTTACAAGTAGGGCTTTGAACGATAACACAAATTGTGAGCAGTTTGGGTTAACGTTACGCCAACTGTAAGTCCTTACGCTAGCGAAAAAGTTCTCCAAGCAATACTGGTTTACAGCTCGTGGGAGAAAATACGTCACTTGCTTAGCAATTTGCTTCTCAGATTAATAAATCCTTTCACTGTTTTCATTAGGTTTGTGCAAGAAGGCACGGTAACAAATATCTTTCATCATAAAACTTCATGGTTTCCATAACTTTTATTGCATCACGCCAAAATATTTCATGGGTAGAGTTTCTGGTGATGCTTCCTTTTAATGGATTGATAGATGGGGCTTGCTTATTATTCCTATTTAAGCTATCAAATAATGAGTCTATGAACAAAATGAATTCGCCTGTTTCTTTTGCTTCAGGTACTAAGCCATATTTACTGTTTGTATCTGCAATGAAAAATTAGAGATACATGTGACTATTACAAGTAATATCTTACCCCACTGAGAAATTCGTTTCATGAGAGGACCGACTTGATGTCTAAAAACTTCTGCCATTATTGCCATTTTGTTAGGCTTCTCCGCAAAGACATGACCGTCTGTTAATTTGGGACACAGACGTGTGTCATCCATTGTATCTAGCAGATAAAACTGCTGCACATGTTCCCATTTCGCAGTAATCAATTTTTCATTGAGCACTAACTGCAAATTTTTTGTCACCAAGTTGTTCCTAATACCTTTAAAGAGATGGAGAACATCGTACAGTGATATTATTTCTTGTCCATTAACAAGAAAACCCACATATTTATTTTCACATTTAGCTCTTTTGCACTGTTCACGGGTTTCTCTTAATAAAGAGTTTATGGCAGCTTGGTTTCCATTTCCCTGGTAAAAAACTGTAGCCACTACCTTCAATCCAATGTTCTGACATTCTCTTATCACCTTTACCAACATATTTTTAAATCAATAGATTTTGTTGGTCCATTACCACAGAAAAAGAGATAATGCCGACGATATATCCCCTTCGCAATAAAAATATTGGCATGATCTGCTAAATGAGTTGACGTTATATATGGACCGATATATGGAATAGTATTCAACATGTTGCTTAATGTTTTAGGTGATGGTAAACAGAATATTAAAAACAAAAGGCGATAAGCCTTCTGATTATTTTTAAATAATGCCAATGACAATATTTTTTCATTTAAAGTAAACCTTCTGGCCTTGGTGGTAAAAGTTGTAACCTTGCCTGCTGCATAATAAATGAATAGGTTGTATCGTTAACATATTCCATCACCTGAATGAAACGTGGATTGTTGGCAGTTTATTCAGCATTCGCCAAACGTGTTTTCAAATTTGATATTTTATGTTGCAGTTTGGTAGTTTTACCAGTCCATTCTTTTATAATTCTATAATTTTTTTGTATCGTGGACTCAAATTTTGTTGCCTTGTGATATTGCTCTTGTTTAAAATTCCCATCTTTTGTTTTCTTGGTGTTGGTAGAAATCGTTTCAATGTACATATACAGGGTGTTTGTTCAGGTTTTACATTTTTTTAGCACAAGATAGTATCCGTAAAATAAAAGCGTTTTACAAAAAATTGCATGTATACACAGTGTATTAACCGAGATATACACATGGACCCACCTATTGAGAAACACAGTATTTTTATCTACCTTATAACTGCTGTTCAAAGTTTTGACCGCCCGAATACTACGTATGTATTCTTGACAAGTGTTTTTACGTGTCAATCACCTATCCAATAGTAAACAATACTAAGGCAGTCGTTCCGAGATTCCTCTGTTTACGTATTTATCAATAGTGCGTCTCACAATAACCTCACAGCGCTAGTCATCACAAACAGCATAAACATATTTTTGCTGATATTGCACTGTAATGGCAAATTGGCAATTTGTGGAAAAATAACATTTAAAGTTGAGTTGCTTATGAAAAATACAAACAAACTGTAATACGATACATTTTAGCGTTTACTGGAGTTCAACAAGATGAATTTACTTTCGAATAAAATTTTACTGAATTTAGTGACGATATTGCACATTCATGATTTGTTACGTTTTTTTTTTGCTTCGGGCTCAGCTGTAAATGATGTATTTAACTGAGGGTAGCTTACGTAAGGATTGTTACCTTGTATATTAGTTGGCGTCCATCAGTCGTTGCATTACGTTTTATTTTCTTGTCTTAGTTAGTTTTCCTTAAGTGTTGAGTCGCATTTCATTTACTAGCTCATTTGGCTTCCAGTAGATTATGAGTTATCTTTTATTTGCTTGTATTATTCGAGTGATTTCCTGAGACATAGTCACTGGATAGAGGTTAATTTAATTCCTTCGGTTAGTTTGTGCTCTGGGAATTTATCCTACAAAGTACTTATGGAATCCCTGTGTATCATATCGCCTGACTTACCTGTGAATTCAATTCTTTTTCATTGTTCTGATCGTGTCTTGGATGGCTATTAATTTAGAGGTTATTGTTTATTTCGATCTGTCAGTTAGTCGACTGCGGTATATGTCAGTGTCGCCAACTCGGTGATGCGTATGTTTCCAGGTGGCCAACTTACGCAAGTTTCCAACTATCTTTAATTCTACATTTCTTTTTTTTATAATGTAATTGTTTATTGCCTACATATTTTGCTAGTGTCGTTTACTTAGACACTTTTTCTGTTATTAATCACACAAGAGTGCAGGCGTTCGCTTTCATGTGTTTTCCGTGCCGCTATTAGAGGGTGCTGCAATCGGTGGCTTTGTGCGCCGGTGTGCTTGTTGGTTTCCGTTTTCCGGAGAGAACACGTGAAGACTTCGAACAGGTAACAGGTGTGAGTTACAGTCACAATTAACCCTTTAATGCATACTGTTGCAGAAATACAACATTGCAAATTATGTATCTTATTACTAGCATCTTCATAACGAAACGCATTTAATGCATGGTGAGATATTTTTACAACATTGGTCTCTCACTTCCGTACATATAAAAAAGTAGCGCATGTTCCAAACAAATACTTTTCGCTTTCATTCGTCTACTATGTCTAACCTCTAAGCTTTGCTAACTTTGGCTTTAAATTTCGAGTTTGTTCAGTGGCACTTTAAATTTGAAATAATATACTATAATTAATATGAGGCGAGTAGATAGTATTTTATAACATAGAAACACTATGTTATGTTACTAGGGTTCATTATGTAGTAAAATACGTATGTTGTAGAAGTACAACATTATGCAGTTAGTGCACATTTTTACCACATACTATTTTATTACACCTATATTGTAAAAAGTACTTATAATTTTCTTTGTACTAGATTTAATTATGGCACGTAATATATATTTAACCCAGAAAGAACTAGAGGATATTGCTGACAATCTTAGCGAAATTAGTGACGACGGATTAGACTTTTCAGACACAGATAGTATAAACGACCCTGAATATATTCCAGAAGTAGATGATGCTGAAGAAATACCTCCTATAGAAAACACTGAAGATGAGGGAAATCTTAGTGACAATATCGTCGAACAAGACGAAATAAGAAATCAAGTAAGTAACAAATCAACTAAGTCGAAGGATAAAGTAAACATTACTTGGAAAAACAAAAATTTGGTATTGAGTGATCTTCAGAAAGCATTTCATGGTAGCGAATCACTATCTCCAGAACTTCTAGAGCTCAATACACCGTATGAATGTTTTTCATACTTTTTTACAGATAAAGTATACAACGATATAACAGAACAATCATGCTTATATGCACAACAAATTGACATCACAAAACCTTTACATCTTACAAAGGCAGAACTTAAAAAGTATTTTGGAATAATTATTATGATGTCTGTTATTCGTCTTCCAAATACGCGTTCTTACTGGAGTAGTGATGTAGGCATAGAAATAATAAAAAATGCCATGACACTAAATAGATTTGAAAAGATTAGACAATTTTTGCATTTTAATAACAACGAAATGCATTTACCACGCGATAATTTAAATCATGATAGGATCCATAAACTTAGGCCAATTGTAGATCATTTGAATAATGTATATTCTTCTGTTCCACTTGAAGCGAAACTAGCAATCGATGAGCAGTTATGTTCTACAAAAGTACGACATTTTATGAAACAATACCTACCCATGAAACCCCACAAGTGGGGTTTCAAATTATTCGTACTATGTGGAGTCAGTGGTTTTGCATATAGGTTCGAAATATATTCTGGACAAGAGAACGATGACTATCGTAGAAACGTTTCAGAACCAGATCTCGGAGCATGCGCCAATATTGTCGTCAGATTAGCAAGAATTATACCAAAGAATCTAAACTACCAATTATATTTCGATAATTATTACACTACTCTCGAGCTATTAGTTTATTTAGCCGAAAATGGGATTTTAAGTCTTGGAACAGTACGACGAAATAGAATTCCTAATTGTAAATTACCAACTGAGAAAGACATGAAAAAAAATCCTCGGGGAACAAGCTACGAATTTGTAGCCAACTATAAAAACGTGGATATAAGTTCCACTGTATGGAAGGATAACCGTGTAGTAAACTTATTGTCTACTTTTGGCGGACAAGAGCCACTAACCTCTGTAAAAAGATTTGACAAACAGTCAAAATCAAGCAAAGAGGTAAGTTGCCCATTCATTATAAGTGAGTATAATAAGCATATGGGTGGAGTAGATTTACTTGATGCTAACATAGCTCGGCACAAAATACTCACCAAAAGTAAGAAATGGTACATACGTATTTTCTACCATTTACTTGATATGACATTAGCTAACGCATGGGGCCTTTATAGAAGAATTTGCAAATCCAAACAAAATAATGAAATGGAAAAAATTACGTATTTTCAGTTTCGAATAGAAGTTGCAAAATGTCTGTGTCTAGTTGGGCAAAGTACTAACGTTAAACGAGGACGTCCATCTTCCAGTACAGTACAAGATATGATTGCCATAAAAAAAACCAAAGGACCGACGCAGCATGTTCCGCCAAGAGATGTGCGTTTAGACCAAGTAGGACACTGGATGATATGGGGTACGAGAAATAGGTGCAAATTTCCAAACTGCACTGGATATTCGCAGACACTCTGTGAAAAATGCGGCTTAAATTTGTGTTGCAATAAAATAAACAATTGTTTTAAGAAATTCCATACTACATAGATATAAGAAGAACAAAAAGAATAACCAACGCATAATGTTGCATATCTACAACAATAAGTTTTTTTACTTTTACTATGGGTAGATTTGGAAAAATTTTTTTTTGTTATTTTTTATCAATAAACACAATAGAAATATATAATATATCTTTTTTTGATTAATTTTAAAAAAGTCATGCATTAAAGGGTTAAGATATTTTTGGTATATGTAAAGCCTTTTTGGGATTTGAGACTGTAACCGTTTCTCGGAATTTTGTTGTGGTATTTTGGGAGTGAAGAATATTTCGTACCGCTTTGCGGATTTGAGCACCTGTTCCTAACTGCGACGAAAACCAGCCACTTGTTTCATCAATTCGTCGTATCACCCTTTAATTCATTAAAGGTAACGTAATCTTTTTCTCTTTTTGTTGTTTAGCCTCTTTTATCGTAAGTTGGGTTGTGTATTAATCATTTTAGGGTGCTAGTACCTAGCTGTTAGGTACACTTGGCGCTAATGGTATAGAAAAGTTCCTTCTGAGGATTGAATCCTGACATCGGGGTACAAGGTTGAAGATTTCCAGTTTAGACTGCTCGCTCCAACCCGAATGAGTGTGTAGCAGGGTATATCGAGCCAACCGAACGAGATAACCTTCCCTGGAACATGGATTCAGGCCAGATTTTCTACTTTTAACCGTTTCATATTTTTTTTTTGCCTCTTGCATACTTGTTAGCGTCATAATTTAACGAATTAAGTAACGTCCATTATGGGGAAATATTTTCGAATTGGGTAGAACTTGTTTCGGTAGGGTTTCTGTTGTGTGTTAATGGGGTTGCTTATGTCAACTTTTATTCAGTAATTATATCCGTAGGGCCTTCAGCCTTCTGGTAGCGTTTGCAGTTATTCTGACTGTGATTAGTTATTGTTTTATTATTTTATATTTATAACTAAAGAGCCTTCAGCTCTCTTGTTAGGTTCCTTTACCAATGTTATATTATGTGTGTATATACATATAGTCTATTTCTCTTCCTTTCTGATATATCGCAACCTTGATGGTTGAATCGAAGAATTATTTGTAGGTATTGTAGCACTTTTTTTTTGTAAGTAATTCATTTGTAAGCGCGACGGCTCTATGATCACCGGGAAGACGTGCGTTAATATTCAACATTGTAACGTTTGAATGCTTTATATAGCTCTTACGTTTTTTTTCTCTTCTGTCCTCCATGAAGGGGATACACCCTTATTAGTTTTATGTACAATCACCATGTATATATACCACCGTATTAGTTAATTATACGGAACTGATTTAACTGTTCACATCGGGTTTTTGTCTCTTTTATTTAATTACTCCTTTCCACGGCTTGATTTCAAACATCCACCTTTCTCGTTTGGGGGCATATTCCTTGACGGGGTCTTTATTTTTCTTTCGAACGAGTGGCGCCTTTGAGTTATCGTATCGTCACCATCGATACTCCCATACCCAAGCCGCAGAAGCAGCTGGCAACTCCGCGTGAGAGGAAAACAGGTAGGTCGAGATCGGAGTCCGGTGTATCATTTTGTTTTGGGTATTTGGCCATATTGGCAGAAGGCGTAACATATTTTGGCTTTGTATAGTGTGGGTTCGCCAACTTATTGGCAGGAACATGTTTACCCCTCCTTTATCTTTCTCCAATATTATACGTAACTTACCTCATTTTTATTATTATACATATAAGGAATTTATGTAATTTGGGGTTTCCCAGTTTAAATTCTGTATAAATAAATAAGTAAATATTCCTGTAGGTGTACGCTTTTTTAGGGAACAGCGTATAAAAGCGTCCGTAATGTTTAATGTTACCATGAAAAATTCACGGCACACGGCTTTCCTGTCACCCTCCAGAGTATAATAATAATAATTACTATACGTTTTTCGGGAGTTTACAAGATTCCTCGTTGTTCTCTTTTTAGGTTTCTGTTCAACATGATTTAGCACGAGCTGCCTCTGATCGTCGATTGTCGGGAGATTAAGAAATTCGGTGTAAATTTGTACTTTACTGGTTTCGTTTACTGTGCTGTTGCACTTGTGTTTCGGTTTATCAATACACGGAGATGGCAACAAGGGACAAGAGAGATGCTTAACATTCCCAACACCAACGTAATCCTCTCCTTTCAATCTCTTTTCTTTTCTAATATTTTTCCTCCAAGTTTTTCTATTTTTCTTTTTTTTTTCTAGACAGTTTCTAAAAATTAATGTACCTACATATTAAGTAAGCAGTTACCATTACTACAAACCTTTACGTTCAACATTTGTTAATGGATTCACAGTATCCTTAATATTGTTGAATTCGTTACTAACCGCATTCTCACTAAAATTACTGTCATCAGAATTGTTGGTTACTGAAGGCTGATATTTTTCTGCGGAAGAGACAGCTGACGGTGTTAATACGTTGTACGTATTATTTTGAAAACTACAACCTATAAACTCACGAACAAAACCCAACCTAAAAATTAGTGCTGCTAGTCCTTTGCCTCTGCTACCCATTATATCACTAATAGTTTTATACTTTCGGCTGATTTACAAAACAAAAATAAGGAATACGTACACCATAGCACACTCACTAATAAGCACTAAGCATGAATGTGAACATCAAATGGACGCAACAGTTATTATCGACAACGGAAAAACCACGAATGTGGCACATTCATTGTTTTGATATTGTGCCCTGTATGGAATTATGACATATGTGAAACTACACCACCGTATAACACTGTAAATAACTGGCCTACACATTCATTGTTTTGACATTGGATAGTTCGTAAAAGGAGACTCCATTCCGGGCCGTACCTCCGTAGCGATCGGTCGGTCGAGTCTTCGCTCGCTTTCTCGAGGTCGAAAAACTCCGTTCAAATCACGAGACCTTTTTATATTTTTTTTTTTCAAGTTTCACTTCACACACGAATTTTACGCAAGGTTTAGATTCGTTTTAAAATAATACTAAACATTTTAAACACGGAGATCGATTGTCACTCTCTCCACTGATAAAAAGACGAGCTTGCACAGCCCCCCAAGGCTCAATCTACTGTGATTTTTTTTCTCCTCTTATTTTTCTTCTCAATTAATTTAAAGGTGACTGCACAGGTAGCGGCTTCTGGTCGCTTACTTGAACACCTGATTTTAGTTATACAGAGTCACCGAAATATAAGACGATTACAGTTGGAGTTTGTTCTCCTTTCAATTTGTTTTATTTATACATCATTCAACAAACGATTTTATCTATGCATTGAAGATTCTCTATTTGACCTTTTACTGGCCTTTTGCCTTTATTATTACTGTTTTATCTTTACAAGACGACATTTTATTTAATTTATTTCTTGTTTAACTTTTAATTGGCCTTTTGCCTTTATTATCTCTGCTTTATCTGTGCAAGACACTATCTTACCATATTAATTTCCTATGTGTTTTTTTTATTTTGCCTTTTGCCTCTAGTATTGCTGTTTTATCTTTACACGATACCATTCATTTAACGTTTTTGTTGTCTTGCATCGTGCTTCACCTCATTTTTTGTGACAAGTGAATTTGTATTCACAACCTAAAAGATTAGCTAGCCACTCCGTGCTGCTGCTTGACTGATCATGTTAAGGTCCCCGCCGGGTCATAGGCCAACTCAAGCACTGATGCCTCTCCCTACATCCTTTAGAGGCCGCGATGCGAGCGACTGTGTGGCCATGGACGAGGATAATGCTGTAGTCATACCAACACCAACTCCGCGCGAACAACCTACGGCTTCGCCCGTAGATTATAGCGAATTAAACAACGCTGAAATAATGAAACACATACGACTTCTCCAGTCTCTCTTGGAGAAGAGGTCAGGCAGAAAACCCTCCAATCGGAATCTCCGAGATGAGTTTGATCTTACAGCTCGGCCACGCTCTTGCCTGGTCGTCCTTCTCCCGAGAACGATGATGCCTCATCCATCTGCTCGACGGCATCGCTCATCAGTGCCGTCGTGAACAAAGGTGACGCACAACCAGGTAAAAAGTGTCAAGCTCCACCTACCAACACTATCACTGAGAGTGCTATAATCCATGGCTCTCCTTCAAATCGGGAGAAACCACCTAAGAACATGAGGCCTGATTCAGCGGCTGCAAAGAGAAAAAGGGCTCTCTCAGAGACCTGGACCGTATCGATCCTGCCAACTCCTCGTCTCCGGAAGGCGTGAATCGAAGTTCCTGCCCGCGAGTTCAATCTCCTTCTACGGGTGAAAAATCTAAAATAGAAAGAATTCCTCCTATAGTCCTTCGCGACAAGTCAGGGTGGTTCGGCATCTCGGCCGAAAAAAAAGAAGGGGCTATAACTTCTTAAAAGCCCAGAATATTGCTGACGGTATACGTCTGTTTCCCGCGACTGAGTCGGATTTTAGAGGCATCGCCAAATTTTTTAGGAACGAGCAGACTCCGTTCCACACATTCCAACTCCCGTCGGAGAAGGTTTTGAATGTAGTAATCAGGGGTATCCCGTCGGAGATCCTGATGTCGAGGTGCATTTCCCGGGCGAGCCGACTTCCTTTCGAACCGGCTGCAGGCCGGATATCCTCGATATAGCGCTCACCAGGAATTTTCCCTCTTATATCTCGTTAGAGAGCCTATCGGAGTTGTCGTCCGATCACAACCCGATTCTCATGGTTTTTGGGGGCGAACTTCGAATGAACGAGTTGGTGTTTCGGGAAGCCGTAGACCGGGAGCAGTTTGCGGTGAGGGTTGGTCAGTACGCTGATGAGCACACTTTGGTCATTGATGGGGTCGATTCACTGGAAAGGGCTGCGAAAGATTTTACTTCCTGCGTTCCTGCCCGGTTCGGGCATCCACTCGGCGCTCCGTTCCCAAACCGGACAATTGGTTACCGGTTGAGTTGAGAGCGTTACTCTGCGACGAATAGTTGACTTACATACGAATTCCGAAGCAAACTCGCAATGTAGTTGACCAGTGCTCATGAACCGAGGCGTGGGTCGTGAGTTTTTTGTGATGTTAAAATGTATGTGTGGGCGCCAGCCGAGACCAAACGGCAATTAAAATAAAACCTCCATGTTAAAATCACTAACAATTTAATGACAAAAGTATTGTTGCAATTTGGGTGTTTGCCGTTGGCTAAATGTAGATATGCAATAGCAGCGCTAACATTGGCTGGACGCGACTGATCAGCTGAATTAATGGCAAACTTACATGTCAAATGCCAACAATCGGAAGCAGTGAAATATCTTAAACACAAGAAATGATAAGTGATAAGAAATAATACTAGTAAAAAATTGAGACTCACTGTTACAATAGATTTGAGTTTCGGTAAGTATTTTAAGTGTAATAGCTATACTATTGAAAATATGAAATAACCTTACTTATTTTAGGTTAACGTACCCACTCACAGCTGTAATTGAGTTTACATAAATTCCTCCAATATAGGAAAGTGCCTGCCGTAGCAGAAATATTAATAAATAGTGACAAATTATTGAAATTGTAGTAAGAATTAAGATATTAATAAAGATATTAAATTATTAATGGAATATATTTCGCTCTAGACTCACATACGATCACTCCTCGATAGATCCAGGAGAAATAATGACACGGCCATCTGTTTGGATGCCAGTAAAATCAGCCGTTGCCAATTAATATGATGTAGGTTGGGATAATCCTTCACCCTAAGCTAGGTGGTTCTTGCCTTGTACAGTAAATTAATGGAAACTGCCAAATCGGTTTGCTATATGAATCCAATACCATGGACAACTCAAGTAGTTCGGAAGTACGTGGCTAGTCTTTTATGGTTTGCATCATTAGCACTGTTATAAATTTGTGTGCGGAGCTGTTAATTCACATGTGCCCAGAAAATGTGAACCGAAAGCTTAATACGTATCATACATTGCATCTAGCAATTAAAACCTTAGAGCCTAAAAATCGAAATATATTGTTACCATGTGCTCATGAAATACTATGTATATAAAATGTAAAATATTAGTTTTTAAATACAGATGCAATTAAAAATAATAGATGTTTAATTTAGATTACCTGAGATTAAAGTTAGAATTTTTAAATAAATATGATAACCTTACCTAGATGTTATGAGCTCGAATATCAGGAAGGAAATGCTTTATTCAAAAATGGCGAGCTAGCACAGAACGCAGTCTCATTCGTTTATTTAAGCGACAAATGTTATAAACAAATCTACAGGTATGACCAAAATAAAAAGCACATCTGCACATGGCAACAGTATACTGTCTAACGCGCAAACTTGTTACAACTCAGACGCAAGCGTAAAGCGAAAAGGAGTTCACAACTAACCCTGCATCCCACGGATACCACCATCGCCAACCACCTTGCGCTCAGATGCAGGCAGGAGCTGAACAACTATAAACAGGAGAAGTGGTGGAGTTCTGTCTCCTCCGTCATGGCTAATGATGGCTCGCTCTGGCGTTTGACCAGGGCCCTTAAAAGAAAGGCCGCCCCCAAGGAAAGTGGTCCGCTCCGAGGACCCAATGGTGACGCTCGTTCCTCCGAGGAGAAGGCTGAGGTTTTCGCCGACCACTTACAACATGTCTTCGCTGGTATTGCTGGCCAACCTCGTTTCGGCCCTCTACACCGCGAGGTTGGCTTCGTTGTCAATAATATTCCCTTCGAACAGGATGAGCCCCTCCCTCCTGTGGGTAGAGAGGAAGTCCTCAGGCACATCAGTGTCCGGAGGAACGGTAAAGCCTCTGGTGAAGACGGCATCGCGAATACCGCCTTAAAGCGTTTCCCGTCGAATGCCATAGATGCTCTAGTCACTGTCCACAATGCCATACTGAAATTCAGAACTTTCCCGTCCAACTGGAAGAGAGCCGACGTCGTCATGCTCCTGAAGCCCCGCAAAGACCCGAAAAACCGCTCCAGCTACAGACCCATCAGCCTGCTATCCAACCTTTAAAAGATAGCAGAGGCAGCTGTGCTAGAACGACTTCGTGATGCTGTTAGCGTAGCCAACATCCTCCCAGACGAGCAATTCGGCTTTCGTCTGGGTCTGTCGACCGACTTTCAGCTGCTTCGCCTCACGGAGAAGGTGCGGGATGCTCTTGAGCAACGGCAGTTGACTAACGCTGTCTTTTTAGACTACTCTCACGCCTTTGATTCAGTATGGCATGACGGACTGCTCTTCAAAATGGCGAGATTTGGCATCAACCCGGACCTGGTGGCCCTGATTCAGTCCTACCTTTCTGGTAGGACTTTTCGTGTAAAACAACATGGGGTGTTCTCTGCCCACAGACCAGTGGGAGCTGGCGTTCCGCAGGGTTCTCTTTCTCATACGTTTAACCCTCATTTAAAATTTGCTAGTTTGAATTCTAATATATCGGTTATTACACGACAGAAATTTAAAAAAAAACTAAATCGAGAATATATTTTAAAAATACTGGGGTGGTACCGTCTAGAGTGAGACACACTGTATATATTATATACATGCTGTTTTAAAAAGGTGTCGGATACTCTACCCGCTTACAGTTCTCATCCAGGCAAACAAAAAAAGTAGTAATATACATAGGTCCGTAAATCAATTGTTTCACAGATCGAGGTGATTCTATTCTCATCAAAAAATGACATTTTTATAAACAAACAGTATATTGCTATATTAAATATTAGCTGGTATTCTTTCAAACAACCCTGGATTTTCTCTGATTGTGTGGCATTTGTTTTCTATTCGCTGCAGTAGTTCACCCACATTGTTAAATAGCCTTGAATATACCAGCTTTTAAATATCTAATATTTATCTAATCTAATCTATATATTTAAATATGTAGCTTATAAATTCCCCGTCTTATCCATTTGTTGTTGTAAATTTTTGGCTTACTTTACAAAAGTCACAGATGTAGGAATCTGTCTCGGCATTCAACGTGTGTCCACAAAGAACACATCAAGCACATGATCCAAAGTTCGCCTGCAGTGTCTTGTAAAAATTTCATATTGCAAAACATACATTCAGCATCGTCATCATTCCTAGGAGATATTCCGGGAGGACATTCTAGTTGGGAAGGACTACAGGATATTTCAACACTTGACTCATCACTGCTGGACCCTTCTTGTCTCAATGTAAAGTTGAGACGTTTCTTAACTGCCTCCTTTTTTGTTCTGGAATTGCTAGGAACTGTTTCCTTGTTTAATTTAAGATTTATAAGTGTTGCAATAGATGTTGGCACTCGCCCGGGATGATTTGAAATGGGCTAGTTTGAAAAGACTTCTCATTTCTTGGTGAATGTTGTAATTCAGACACGCCAGAAGTTGAACACTTGTTTTGCAGGGTTCTTGAATTAACTGCTCCTGCAGAAACCTGGCGTTGTTCATCAGAGACTGTAGGTGGTACAGCAGACTGAAACGTTTTAGAAGTGGATGGTTTATTTAGATCAACTTCTAGGCCAACAGCTTGTTCATTTATATCAGAATCTTTACTATTCTTTGGAGGGCTCGCTTTATTTCCCGACGACTTTTTTTTTAAGACAATTTCATGAAGAGAGGGCATCTGCATTTTGGTGGCCTCTTCAATATATTCCGCATCTGTGAATCGGTTTTTATTTAAAGGATAGACTCCTGATGTACACCCAATGTAGGATTTTCCGAACAGCTCCATTACGACAAAGGCACTGACGGGACGATCCTTACACCTTAACCACTGCCTGATTTCCTCACTC
>SMLS01070823.1:0-21714 GCA_004785975.1 Popillia japonica | reverse complement strand
CATCACTACTACCTAGAATTTTAGTGCATTCAGTATCAGTACCTAATAAAAAAAATCGCTAGACATGTTGGTAATAAGCTTCTGACCAATGAAATGTTGGGAGATATTAAGAGTTTGTTGAGAGATCGAATTAAAAGCTGAACGTATTTTTTACAACACCAAAAATATTAATAATTCTTAGGCAAGCAAGAGTGCATGTCAAGTGTCTAAGAAACACATTCTACATTGAAACGATTACCACAATTTTTAATATTCTCTCCTCGTACTCAAAATTAGCCTTTTTTTTCAGTATTATGTTGATATTATGATGATTTCTGCCGTATAAATCGTGCAAAAAGGATGTAATCTCTTTGGGTCCAATACAAACACGCATTAACTTTTTGGCTTCCTCTTGTGTACATAACTACGTATGTATATTATGGCTCTTGCCAAATGCAGAGACAATAATAGAAGAACTGGGGTCTCAAAATATAAAACCAACCACTAATAAAACCCTGAACTTATTGTGACAAACATATTCGAAAAGCTCTCGGCTTTGCCAGCTTCTTGAAAATTGTTTTTTTTTTAAGTGGAGGAAATGAGATGAACATGGAGAGTTTTATGGTATGTAGAGGATTTCAATTTTCAAGTAATGCAGGCGCTTCGCATGGGGGTTCAGGAAGTCTGCTCTATCATTACAGCAGTCCATTTGACATTTGGAGAGGAGTTATATTTAGTAGAAGAATTGGTATAGTAATTGCAATTTGTAGTACAGAGTTTTTCGTTTGCCCTTCACTATTTGTCAATTTATCATTTGTATTTCACTATTAATTAAATGACATCCACATTTGTCAAATGAGTTTCACCTTTTGTCAAAGTAATTTCATGAACTGTCATTAATACAACATGGAGCGTGTGAGAAGGCGAAATGCAAAAAATTAGTAACGAAGTGCGTGCATTAATTATTAACTCCGTGAACCAGGGAAAATCGTCTATTGACGTAGGAATACAGTAAAACCTAATACAGAGCGTAAAATTTATGCAGAAAGTGTGCAAACTGGACAGATAAATAAACGACCTCCCGGTCACAGAAAGCAAAAGGTAATGAGGCTCAAAACGAACGAATATGTATGTGATTGGATTGACGAGGATTGTATATACTCTTACACTTCGTGATTTACAAGTAAAGAATTTTCGCCGCCCGACCTGCAAATATCTACGTCAACAATAAATAGGGCTTTGAAAGAATTACATTATTCAATGAAACAACTGACATGCGTATCCAAAAAGAAGAAATACTCCAGAAATACTACAAAGTCGTTTTGATTATGCAATTGAATACAACAGAATTATGCATGAAAGCGACAAAATCTTTTTCAGTGATGAATTTGGTATTAATGTTTACTCAAGAGCGTCCTCTGGGAGATATGCTAAAAATACTCCAGCATATTTACGTAAAGCCCAAGTTAGAGGACATAGTTAGAGGACATAGTACATATGTCCATATGTATTGTCAGTTCCTAATAAATATGCATTAGTTCGATTGCTTTCAAATGTATTTTTTCCATAGAAATAGGGAAAATTATACTGCAAATAGTGAAACAGTTTTGATTAAAGGAAATTACAATTGGCACAACTTTGACAGTTGTTAAGTAATTTGGTAAATATTGAATCACAAATGGTAAACAGTGAAAGGCAACCGAAAAACCCCGTAAACTGGCTCCTGCTACCTGGGGTCCCATTCAGGAGTAAAATCCGTCTAAATTCCTGAGCATTTCGGTATTGAACGAAGCCAGGAGTGAATACAGTAGCAACGAGGTTATCAACAAAAGGAAAGTTAAAATGCTAAAACAGAAAGGTTGTGGCGAACGAAGAAACGGTTCTTTAGTTACTATGTATGCCCATTGGGCCATGGAATGGCATAAGGAAGCAAGCCATCGGTCTTGAGAAATTGTTACTAGCGACAGTATCCGTCAAAAAAATACAGCGAGATGTAAAATAAGAAGTCCTAAGTTATGTCAATGCGCAATTATTGTTGAGTTTAGAACTTAAACAAAGTAATTTCAATGACAAATCATTAAACTTGGAAAGCAAGATCTCTCCTTCCTCTGAATCAATAATGTGATGAAGTACACGATTATAAGAGAAAGAAGTTCTTGATCGTTTTCATTTTTATCGGGTTTAACAATCTTCATTAAATTCATAATGTGACTTATATTTAGATTGAAATCTGGTAAGCAGTTGATCGATTATAATATTTATCCTTCTTCATTTTACAATAAACACATTCAATAAGTTTTTGAATCGGGTGGACATGCTACTGCTAACTCATGTTAACACCTACTATGAGTTCTAGTCGTATGAGATTTACTAATAAGAATCTCGAGTATACTAAGTCTGGCTCTCGAAAAGGTGGGATCTAATAGAGTTCTTACATAATTACTGTATATTGCAGCCTAGAGCATATTGTAAAATAAGGACAACGCTTGTGTAAGATGTCGTCTAGTACTGATATTATTTTGATAATGATCTAATGGCATTCTATTTAGCGAAAAGTATTATTATGATTCATTTGAGGACATACTAAAAATGGAACTGTCAACAATGATTGCTAGATAAAAATAAAATAGAATTGGGTATTAAATCGTATTAGGCGGCTGGCCACCGGTGTATAGGAACAGTGGAATACACTTTGAAGATCGTATAATATAACGACAATAAAAACCACGTCTGAATTAAAATTTGAAAAAAATACAAGTATATTGTTCTTGAGAATGTTGGAAAGAAATATTCTTAGATTAATGCAATGCAGACAGTACAGTATTAGATTTCAGGCTGTCAGTATTGTATAATAACTCCACATAGTTTTTATATTAATATAAACGTTTTAAAATTAAAAAAAAAACGAATAGAAGGAAGACCATGTAGTAAATTGTTTCATTTTGCTACATCTAAAAAACATAATAACGGACTTAATTCACAGTAAATTAGAGCTACAGGATGTGATTCAAATTTATCAATTTCAACGCAAAAGGAAGTGATATCTATCCTGCCAAATTTTGTAACCAATTATCCTATTCTTTAGGTTTGAATGAAATCAAATTATACAAGTAATTTTGGGCGATTCGTATTATATCATTCTCTTGCGATTATTATTAATTTATGACCTCATCGAAGTGAAGCATTATCTTCAGAAATTAGCGATCATTTTTTCGGTATGTGCGGTAAATATTATTATAGAATCGCGTAATTAGCTGTCAATTAAAGCAATTAATTTGTGTAAAGTGCGAGAGGAAGTGTCGATTTCACACTCAGTTAATTTTCCCGCTTTCAAAGGGTTACATTTCTGTTTAGTACTGAATTTTATGTTTAGATTATATTTAGGTTATTTATAGATAGAATTCACATTTATCGTTTATAGAAGTTTTTTTATCCGCAAGATTCTTACGCTGATGCGTATTGTCCTTACTATTTTAATAATAGTTACTTTACTTTTTTTTAGAAAGGTATAAATCAGAGCAGGCCAACACCTACTGATTAAGAAATACATCGGTACGAATATGCATATAGTGAAAGTAGAAATTATAAGCGTAATAATTGGTGAACTCTTTCGAATATATAAATAATATTTGAATTGTTTTCTTGAAGTTGATAAACTATGATATCTGACTAGAACGCAATTAATAATTGATATGTATATACTATAATTTATAAAACATTTCCTGAAAAGCGTTCTGCCATAACTACGGCGTGTTGTGCAATATCAAACGAATTTAATGCTATAATGAAATACCTTTAAAAAAGTAGGTACATTAGTAGAAAATTGATGGTCTATATGTTGTTTTCACGTAGTAGCGTTTTACGGAAGTCTTCTTATTGTAATCATTAGTAAATACTGAGGTTAGCGTCCGAACCAATAGATGGCATTCAGAAATTTACTTTATGACCTTCATAAGTAAATGTGAGGTAGGTAGCTTATGATATGCTACTTTCAAATAGGAGTCCATTTACTGAAAACATACTTGTGATAGTAAGCTTAAGTATCGTTTTTAGATTGTTTGCCTTTTAACTGTTTGTTTGCACTGGTAACCATAAAGAATTACGGTATGAGTTCTATAATAAAAAAATTAAATTAATGAAAGACCTCCTACAGGTTAGGTTAAAGATTTAAACTGAAATTAGTTGTGGTTTGAGTAATAATTTCTTGGTAGCACTTTTCTCTTTTTGATTTTAAATTGGTTCGTTTAGAAACTCCATGGTGTTCATAAGATTATTGTTTAGAATTATTTTAAACGCAATTGCTTATTTTAGAAAGTGCAATATTGCTAAAACGAACCAATTTACAAATGAATAACAATTAAAATTTTATATAACGCCGACAATAGTTGATTTTATGGCAAGCAGTTATCTTGCTGCACCCACGCTACATTTTTAAGCTTGGAATTTGCAGATAATCCAGCATTTTTCTGCTTGATAATGTTTGAAATTATATTTTTCTATGTATTACAATAATTTAACATTAGAAGGGTCAATTTTTTCATTTAGAAAAAGTAATATAGTAAAATGATATTCTCATCACTACCTCGGTGAAAATGGTTCGAACACTGTCCTCAATGAGTTTTAAACGTTGAGCGCAACTTAGAAAAGTGTTTTGATAGTAGCACATCCACAATCGCAAAACGTACCGAATCGTTTCACGAAATTAGTATTACTAACATCACAGTGATTATTAGAGCCGAGATTGATGTAATAACTGTCTTCACTCACCTTTCTTCTTGGTTCCAACGCGTACAGCATCAACACTGTTCATTACCAGAAGCCATACGGTGACGATAAACACAAGCAGGTGTTGGTTCAAGTTCATCGTGATAGTTTCGAAAATTAAGAAAAAAACTGTCTTTCAACTGTTCGTCGACGGTTTCCTGAAGAATTTCGAGTTGAGTTTGCGGGAATCCTTCCGTTTCGCACGTAAATTTATATATCCTGATGTATATTGTGCGTTGTATTGTACAGTAAATAAATATTGAAGCAAGCGAAAAACGCTGCCAGACACGTCCGATCTCTCACAAACACTAGTTCTCACTGGCCTATTTTTACCACCGCACAACCAGTAGAACATTCACTGCAGTTTATAAAACCTTGTCTCCACCTCTATATCTACCGCTGTACCATTGGTGTGCAGAGCACTCTGGTGGTGATTGTTGGTTGCGAATTCCGCTCTGCTCCGGGTATACGAACGGCCGAGTGCAAACGGTGCCTGTCAAGGTCGCGGGCTTTCCGGAATCGGAATTTGTCGCTGCCCGGACTCAACCAGTGTATTACATACATATGTATTCATACATAAGTACAAATCGCGTATTTTTCACAATGCTACAATGCTGGTCGGGAAAGACAAATTTGTTTAATTAAATTTAGAGGTTTTTTTATATGGTTAGAGTTAATATGAGTCATGTTACGACTTGATATATCTAGTTTTTTATAAATATACATAAATACAGTGTTCCGGATGTAGAGGAGGGTTGCAATGAACTTGTTAATCAAGGATTTTCCAACAATTCTGTAGCTATACTTGTCCCTGTTTTATAACATTATGCTTCAAAATTTTTATAGATTTACGCAACCTTCACTATATCACTCATCAATTATAGTCCATCTTCTCCTTCATTATTTGCATAAGGCAATGTTAAAATAATAAAAATTTACTTGATATCTATTCTAATTTAAAACTAAAAGTAATGACGTTTTATTGAAGAAATTTTATTACTTACATATTCCTAACGTCACTCTACCTTATAGCGCAGAGATGGTGACTAGATTTTTACAGTTTTGGCTCATTTCCCGCAATAAACTTTTTCCATGTCTTCCTACCCTCACTCTCGCCTATCTCTTTTGCACTATTCGACTCGCTGCATCTACATTTCAACACAACATTCTTTCGTGGCTTGCCTCTCTCTTTCTTCCACGTCGTGGACTCAACGCTACCTTGATTATTTTATATCCTTGCAACTTAGTCAAATGCCTATCATTCCACTGTCATTTAATTTTGTTCTCCTATCAACTTTCTTTTTATTTGAAATCGTTTTCTATACCAATTAGACACCACGATCCATCTGTTACTTTACTCATCATGATTATCTTTAGTATTATAATAGTCCTGTGTATCCTATTATCCTTTGTCCTCCAACCCCCCATTATCAGCTGTCCTTGAATCCAGCTCAAAGTTGAAAGATTTGTATGTATTACAAAAGAAATACCCAATATTAAGTGAAACATATAAACAAAATCGGAAAGCTCACAAGAACTTCGTAAAAATAGCGAAGCAAAATTATTACAGTACACTCATCATGCAATCGGACAATAAAATTAAATTAACTTGGAATATTATCAATAATTTAACAAATAACAATGAAACCAAATGGAATATATCTGGAATTGTAGATAACGGTAATACGATTAACTCTCCAAACAATATTTCCAATGCCTTTAATCATTTCTTTCAGGATTTACCGCACTCACTAAGTAGGAATATCAAAGATACTCCATTGGAAGATAGACACTTATTGTCTAATGAATATTCTATGTTCCTATTTCCGTTTACGGAGGCAGAAACGCTGTCATTATTCAATAAGTTGAAGAGAAAAGCTCTCCAGGGTTGGATAATATACGCGGTGAAGTTTTGAAAGAAGTTAGGCATCTGCTTGTTACTCCAATAACAGTTTTAATTAATTGTTCTTTTGGTGCTGGTGTTTTTCCATCATGCTTCAAAACTTCGAAAATCATTCCACTCCATAAAAAAGGCGATCGCAGTAATATGTCTAATTATAGACCGATCTCATTGACTTCTACCACTGGGAAAATTTTAGAAAACGCAATGCTGGCGCGGCTCCTACCATTTTTAGAAAAACGCAAAATTATTTCTGAATGCCAACACGGTTTCAAATCCAGAAAATCTACAATTACAGCTGTTTCTGATATTTATAATGTTTTTACTAGGGATGTGGAGAACAAGCAGATGTCACTTGGCATATTCTGCGATTTAAGCAAAGCTTTTGATTGCGTCAACCATGATTTGTTAGCTTACAAACTAGAATTGATGGGGATTAGAGGCATTTCGCTCGATTGGTTTCGCTCATATTTATCAAACAGATTTCAATTAGTAGAAATAACAGCAATTGAGGATAGTAAAAAACAAACATATCATTCAAATTTATTACCAGTTACAGTAGGCTTGCCTCAAGATGCTGTTCTGTCTCCGGTCTTATTTTCACTGTTCATTAATGACATTGTTTCTTTTTTGCAAGATTATGAACTAATAATGTATGCGGATGATATTACGGTCTTAGTAAATGATCAGACCAATTCTATCCAGAATAAAACCAACTCTGTGTTGTCCCTATTAAACAAATGGTTTGCCTCAAACAAACTATTTTTAAATACATCTAAAACAAAATATATTACCTTTAGCGCGAACCCGGCGAACAGCTCGCCTCAATTTCATCTCACATCGGAAACGGCAATCGGAAACATTTCATCAATTAAAGCTCTGGGTATAACTTTTTCCTCCAACTTAAAGTGGTATAATCATATAGAACAAGTCAATTCCTGTATTTCAAAGTCGATTTACAAACTTAGACATCTCAAAAGCATTGTAAGCTTGGAAATACTGAGAATGATTTACACAGCTGAGATTGAGTCACGCGTACGATACGGCATAATTGTGTGGGGTTCTAGTACGGATGCTACTAGAATCTTACTATGTCAGAAACGAGCCCTTCGCGTAATGACTGGTACCTTACCGACAGCTTCATGTCGACCTTTATTTAGAGAACTTCGGCTATTAACAGTTGTGTCGCTATATATATTGGAAGTATCCCTATACATTCATAAAAACAAAGATAATATTTTTCAGTCCAATAATCCATCTCACAATTATAATATAAGGAATACAGAGCTACACCTGCCAAACCATAGATTGGCCTTAACCTCTAGGAGTCTAATATGTATGGGCATCAAAGTATACAATAATCTCTCCCCTGAATTAAAAATGTTACCACTTCATATATTCAAAAGTACATTGAAACTTGATTTGTTAAACAAGCCTTATTATAGTTTATATTAATTCTTTAATAAAACAATAATTTAATTTAATTAGTAAAATTACATAATTTTCTTACTTTTGTTCATTTTTGTATTCTTTGACTTTTTCTATTTTGTACTATGTACTTTCTGTGGAAATAAATTACTTACTTACTTACTTATCATCTCTCCTTCCCTCTCTTTTTCCGTGTTGATATGTACAATTGAGGGCAAAAGTAATGACTCAAAATGCAATAAAACGCGTCTATTGTAGGCTTTCCGTCCTGAATCGTTTTTGAGGTAAACATAACTGGGCGATTGTAATAAGCCGTATAGCCGCAGGCCAAAGGATAATGAGCATTTACAAGAATTTGAACCAAGTGAATTGTGAATATATTAGAAATAAATATGATGATACTGAATTCAGGTAGAACGTAGATAAATTAATAAAAGAAAAAAAAGTTTATTATAAATAAGTCATTATTTTATAGTGGAAAATATTGTTCAAATAATAATTACAAATATTATAAAATTAGAAACTTTAATATTATTTTCTTAGCGTTCGCTTACTTAATTGAAACAACACAAACTATACAATATGTCTTGTAGATATATAATTTCTTAAGAAGTTATAATCGTTTCAATAATTACTGTAGTTACAGTAATTTTAAAGAGATTAGGAATTAAAGGGTCTAATTCTACTATTACACCGTAACATATAACATAAAAATTAACACTTCTGAACTAAATTTATGATAATTTAATAATCAAAAATCAATCAATCCTGAAGTATTTGCTAACTCTTCAATTTTACAGGAAAGCTAAAAGATTGTGTATTGTATTATATTATATTACAAGTTATATAAGTTTAGACCCCTAATTTTTAATAGATAATAATAACATTTCATTAGACCAATTAATTTATTTTTCAAAATTCAGTAACATCTCATATATAAAAGACCTTGCGGAACAAGTTAGTAAATATAATATCCAATTACAAAAATAGAAATAGTAGTAAAAGCATAAATAGATTATAATTATTTGATACGAATAAAATGGCAATTTCTTCCACTGACGAAGTTGTAAAGGTTCTGGAATAAATTGATCTTTAATCGAATTAATAGTGTTTGAATTTACCTAAAAGGGCAAAAATATCTGGAAAATAGATAAGCACATAAAGGTCAGAAGAATACTTATACCTACGATTTGATAAATTAAAACTAAATTCATTATTTTGCGATTGCGTAAATATTAAAAAACATAAATTTCTATAATAAGGCCTCGGAAACAATTCGTTTGAATGAAATCGTCCTATTATATTAAAAAGCATATTATTGAAAATTTACATGTGTAAAACATACATGTTTTATCCATATATAATAGCAAACAATAATTAATTTTGCCAAAGAAACAGCTTGTGTTTACGAAATCTAGTTAAGAATTATAGTCAGGATTACTTCTGAATATAGAGTAAATGCAACTATTGCAAATGAAATTATAATATATCGCTTTACATTTCTTGCAAATCTTTCTACATGAAATTTACCTGCTAGGTAGGTATCCGTCTCTAATTACAGTCGCCCAGTGCGAGTAGTCAAATGTGTAGAATACCTACGGAAGGCCATATCGCTTGGAGTTTGAGTCTTTACTTTTTCCCTCGATAGTACATATATAGTATTTTAAGTTTTCTAAATTATTTGTTTCTATTATAAATCTAAGTTTTTTCTTCTATTTTTTATCCGCACTGTTTTATGAACTATAATTTAATCCATAGCGATTATAAACAGTAGTGGAGTCAAGATTATGTTTATGTTTTTTGTGAGTACTAAATTGTTTTCTCATTAACTTGTATTGACATCTAATAAAATTAATAACGTTAGCTAGCTATTGTAGATACCTATGTCTGCCCTCTTCTTTTCTCCAAAACTCCTTTGCATATTTGTTTTCAAACAAATATCCAATTCTGCTTGACATAACTATAACTTGGGAGTCTCTTAAAGTTAACTCAATTATTTTTCTTTACCAATTGTAGTTTTCACGCAGCATTTCATCGGCTTTTGGTAGTAGAGTAGTTGTTTTGTCATTTTTACTTCTTATCGTTTATTACTAATGTTGTTTCTCCCAAAGTGTTGTAGAAATATTCCATCCTTTTAGGTAGTCTGTCTTGCTTCGGTATTAACACCAATCTGGTTCTTTAATCCAGTTGATTTTTGCCAAATAATATTTTTCTCTTCTCATTTCCGTTTCCTTCCTTTTTCAATGCTCATCCACAAATTTTGTTTGTGGATCCTTTTTGGTTTCCTTTAATTTTCTTCTTTGATTCTGCGATTTAGTTTTGAAGCAACTTTACCATATTTCTTATTTAGGTTTGATTTCCTGTCTTAGTTTTCCGCTCGACTACGGTCTGCTTTTTATTATTCGATTATTCATACAGATTGAATGTATTTCTTCTTTGAAGCATATTTGCCAAAACACTTCTTAATTTCTCATCATTAGTCATACTTGTACCGACCTTTTGCTTACTTCCTTGTATTAACAATAACCTAAAATTGCCTTATCGCTTGTGCTCCTGACATTGCGGAAGTAACTGATATTGAGTGGATGATGAAGGCTTTCACACAAATCAGTAGGTAGAAATCAACTATTTGTAACGTCTACAAACATCACTACCCACTCTGATATTCAAATCGCCTTCAATTAATAATAATGTTTGTTTCCACAACTACCTTCAAATTTTCATAATGGTAGGTACTTCTCTCGTTGGGTGGAGTTTATGAATTTTAGTATTTTTGAATATGACTTACAACTTCCAAGCTAACTGTTTCATCAATTTTTTCCTGATCTACCCCCGCTACCCTTAGGTTTCAGTTTAGCTGGTTTACTTCTTTCAAGTTGTTATAAATATTACCAAAAAAACAGTATTGTTAAAAGCAATCCAAACTTTTACTTATTGAGATTTCTCGGAGGATGCTGATGATGAAATGTGGCCAATAAAGTTTAATATGCGCTCTCGTAACATTGCCACAAAATGTTCTTTTCTGGAATTGTAGAACCATTTAGTCCATTACCAAATGTCTTTCTTTTTTTTTCTTCTGAGAATTTGCTTGATCTGTGAGAAAAGTAAAGAACTTTGAGGAGTGCAAGTGTTGCAGTGTTTCAATGCGGAAATGTTTCTTGGATTATTGGTGTATACTTTTCCTGCAAAAAAAAGAAACTCAAAGAAAGGAATTTGAGGATCTCAAATTGCATGGTCATCCATTGTTCGTTTGTGTGGAAGGTTAGCCGTTCTGTTTAATCCACATAGTTTCAAGATCTATTTTAGGAAGTTGGGGCCAGATGAAGTTGTTTATCAATCACAGTAACGAAGACCTTTAGTGGTGACTGTATTACTAGTCCACAATGCACATAAAACATTGCATTGAAGCATGGCTCATTGTTTCTACGCTTCCTGATGTGATAAATTTTTCCCTTAAGTTACAACTGAGTGTTATAATATAGTGTTACACTAGTCTATCTACCCATTGTATTGTTTTCCATGGACCAAGTTGTACCAACACGAGCAAGTCTCTTTTAGATTTAATCTGAGTGAGTGAATTGGGTCAAATTTGTCAATAAATTGATCCATTATCAGATAGGAAGGAATCTTATGGTGATTCTTCATGAATAAATTATGATGAATGATTACACATGATAGCTGTCAAACAACAACACTATGAGATCAAAACAAAGAATTAGGCTATATTTGAAATAAATCTATTTTTAAAGACCGTTAAGAAAATGGAAAACAATACACATTAAATATTAAATTCAATATAAATTTTGCTTAAAGTATTTTTTGTTGTAACACCGGAAGTGAGGGTAAGGCTGGAAGAACAGCAGTATTATAGTATTACACCTACAGGCGTACACAGTTGAAGTGTCAATTAATTCATAATTTGCCCTTCAAAGATTTCTATCCTTCTATATCCGTTGTGTTCAAATTTTCATATTTACATATATATGTACATACATACATACATATGTATGTATTACAAATATACAGGGTGTATTTGAAATAAAAGTAAAGACTATGAAAAATGTAAAGATATTATTTTATTAAACTTAAATCCAAAATATTTTGCGCAAATTCCTTCCCAGACACGAGAGAAAAAAGAGACAAAGATATTTATAAATAATTGTCGCGCCACTATATTTTCGAGCGAGTAGCGGAGGGCAGGTTCAGCAACAGGCGATATTTAATGTGTGCATTATTGAACCCTTCATTCAAAGCTATTTAAAAAAACTGACACATCAGCGTTATCTTGTAGTTTTTATAACATCGGTAGATGTTTTTCCGATCTCTTACGTTAGATTGATCGAAGTCAACATTCTCGATTCAATAGGCGGCGCATATTACAATTTATAAGGGAGATTTTAATGTTGGCATTCGTGTCGTACTTGAAGAAAAATGTTTCGGATTTATATTATATTTTACATAATTGTATCTTACCATTCTTAATATTTTTTAGTTTTATTTCAAATACACCCTGTATATATATTGAATGATTATTTTGTTTTGTGTTTTTGACATGAACGTAGTTTTTTATATTATTTTTATTTTTAATAAGATTACCTTGCTGGCATATGCAATACATATCCCGTTAAGAAGTGAAATGAAAGTATTTTAGTTTCTAGTGTTAGGATATTCAGAATACATATTTATTCTATAGGATACGCAACGATTGCGTTACTGTGTTGATCTACTTTTTACCGTCGAAACTATGGCAGATTACTAGATTTATAAAATTTAGACCAAGAAGTTAGATATGAAAAGAGCGGTATAAAAACTGAGAAATTATTTCGCTTTCATTGCTCGAGGGACACTAGATGCGTAAGAGATCTACATACATACTGTATAATTCTGATATTCTTATAGGTAAAGCTAACGATATTAATTAATATTCCAGCATGTTAAAGCACACACAAAGTATTATAAGACTATAAGTGCCACATAAAATCACAGCTAGTGGTATGAAAGACATCCAAATACGCAATTAAAATTTCTATGTAACTTTGCCAAGTGATCTTAATTATGCATACTTAATTAGGCTCTGAAGGACGAAGAATATTGCCAACTCCACCTCTAAAACTTTTCCGTATATTTTAATCAAGGTTATTATTATGAATGAAAGTGGATCTGTCTAGACATCAATCGTGATTGCTATATAATTTTAATTTGTGTTAAGAAAGAATAAATTTTCATTTAAAGATTATCGGAAGTAGGAGGTATATGAAAGAAAGTTCGATGTTTTAATTTTTTGCTATTAATTAGAAGCAGTAGATCTAGAACGTTGTATATTATCCGCCCGCAAAGTTTGAAGAAATTGAAGTCTCACGATAAATTTATGTGGGTCACAATTAGTGACATAAGTTGGACTATAGAACTTACGTCTACCGTGATTCCTCATTTTACTTCTTTGACACTTGAGAATTAAGTGCAATGATAAAAATTTGTTTGCATGTGTTGCGAAAGCAAAATTTTTAAAACTAGCTTAATACTTTAGATAAGATAAATACTTTCTGAAATGTTGGCAAAACACCCATTTCTGAAAGTAAATTGCTAATTGCTCAATGGAAATATGCAAATATGTTCATATCTAACACAAATTGACGTAAGCTTCGTTCAAAATCTGCATGTGTGAAAATTCGAGATATGTTAAACATTTCTTACATAGGATGTTGCTACTAAGAAAGGTGGATACGTATAGTACATTTCAAAATAAAACAAATTCCTGATCCGTCTATTAAAGGGGTTACAAAAATCTATTCATATACAGTGTGTCCAAGATAAGGATCCTAAGCATGGGAATCTCAGTACCTGTAGGAGATACAGCTTAGGTTAAATTAGGAAAAAGTTGCGTTTTTTGAAGCTTATTTACATGCCGTGTAGAAACTTGAAAAATTTTCATGGCCTGCTGAGATATTTGGGAGAAACGGGAATTTGACAATATGAATTTTATTTCTTTCTGACTTTATTTGAAGAGATAGCAAAAAACGAATAACACTTTCTCATTGGCACTTTTAAGGTACTACATGACGGTATTTTCAGATTTTATATCTGACGTTTTGTTTTCGAGAAACCATCATCAACTTTATTTTTTTATATGGCCCGAAAAAAAAGTACACCCGGTATCTGATTTCATTTTTTATTACCAATTCAACGATGTATGACGTGCCATATTTTTTTTGTAGTTTAGAGGAAAATTGAATTTTTTCTATTTTTTTTTAAATTCCCGTTTCTCCCAAATATCTGAGCAGGCCATGAAAATTTTTCAAGTTTCTACACGGCATGTAAATAAGCTTCAAAGAACGCAACTTTTTCCTAATTTAACCTAAGCTGTATCTCCTACAGGTACTAAGATTTCCATGCTTAGGATCCTTATCTTGGACACACTGTATAATGATATACAGTAAAACCTGTGCTAACGGACACCTGTATATATGGGTCACCTGTGATAACGGCCAGCTTTAACATTACAAAAATCTACAATACGAGTATTTCCATATATACAAACCATGCAATAACGCCCGCCTTTACAAAGCGGCCACGGCCAGACGATCCCAATATGTTATGACATAAAAGCAATAAAATTTACCTCCCAATAACGGTCGTCGTCCGTATCAAAATTTTAAAACTCACGTATTTGTTGTTCAGTCTAAAGAAGGTGACAGAATTTACTTGTAAGGGTTTATTGTTAGTTATAATGAAACACGATAGAATTATTTTACAACAGCAGTTGATTGTAGCAGTTTCCGAAAACGCCTGTTCATTCGATCAGTTTAAGTTTATCGTTGTGTTCGTGAAGTGTTTGAATATGTCGCTAAAAAGAAAACGTTCGTCACTGAAAGACAAAATTGATATTATCGAGGAAAGAGACAAGTATAATTTCAGTTCGCGGAAGTGAGCGAAAAAATTCGGATTTGTTTTCAAATTAACGATATCCTAAAAAACAAAAGTGATATTAAAAGGATGTATGAAGAAGAATCTATTAATTTTAATCAGAAACGGAAATTCCCTAAAACGGGTGGAGTAGCAGTGGATCAAGTTGTGTATAAGTGGTTCTGCATGGCTAGAAATAAAAACATTCTCATATCTGGATCATTGATTAAACAAAAGGCGCTAGAGACAGCAAGAAATTTAGACATTGAGAAGTTTGCTGCTTCAAATGGTTGGTTAGAATGTTTCTGTCGATGGCACAATATCAGTTTTAAATCAATTTGTGGTGAGGCTGCTGATGTAAATTTCGAAGATGTAGAAGCATGGAAATCTAAATTACCATTAATTTTAAAGTATTATTCCCCGAAGGATATATTTAATGTTGACGAAACAGGTCTGCATCATGCCGAATAAAACTTTTGCATTAAAATACGATAAATTTAATGGCAAAAAATTAGCAAAACAACGGCTAACTATTTTATTCTGTGCAAATATGGAGGCGACAAAGAAAACCCTTTGGTTATTGGAAAAAGTACAAATCCTCGGTGTTTTAAGGGAAATCATATCGACAAATTACCTTTAGAGTGGGCACATAACAAAAAGGCTTGGATGACATCAGATCTTATGACAAAATGTATACACATTTAGTTCACTTATACAACCTTGGCCAAAAGTATTTGCCACCCTTCACAGCTCTGATTACAAGAAGTATGTAAGAAATAAAGGAAATTATTTTTGTACATATTTTTTGTTATGTCTATACACAACGAATATTAATATTGGAAGGATCCTCCACAGGCTTTTATGACTTCACGAATCCATTAAAAGCAGTCACCGCAATTCCTCAATCTTTTACTGCAATCCAGTCTCATTCTACTCGCGTTAATTCACAAGCTTTAGGCATCCTTTATTACTGAGTAAAGTTATATTGCATAAAAAAAAATCACAGACACAATATCTTTTCTCTGCCAATGGGCATATGTATTCGGCACCTTCCGAAAAATCAAGTTTTATGAACATTATTGCATTTCTGCGAAATATGCTAGATACTGATTTAACTAGATGACTTGTTATACCCTATTTTTGGTGGTTATTTTTGAATATTTCTGAAGGAAATAACGTGTAAGTTGTGAATGTCAGAAAAAAATATTGTACTTGCGGTTTTTTTGTGCAGTATAATTTTACTGGGTAACAAAAGATGCCTAAAGCTTGTGAATTAACGCAAGTAGAATGCGATTGGATTGTAGCAAAAGCTCGAGGAATTGCGGTGTCAGCCTTTGATGGATTCGTGAAGTCACAAAAGCCTATGGAGGGTCCTCCCAATATTCGTTGTGTAAACACATAAAAAATATGTACAAAAAAATTCTTTTATCTCTTACATAATTCTTGTAATCAGAGCTGTGGAGGGTGGCAAATACTTTTGGCCAGCGCTGTATATGTGTCTCTGAATTTTCTATTTTAACTTTAAATAAAATCATTTAAAATAATGTCCAAATGAATTTTATTTCTAAAAAGAAAATAATAGCTATCATGTGAAAATATTTGCTTAGAAATTGGCGTGAGTAATATCCATCCCCTGTCTTTTGCGGCCACCTTTGAATAACGACCAACAATTTTGATTTTTTTAGTGGCCGTTAGTCACAGGTTTTACTGTAAGTAACAAATTTATACTGTTCATTCTGTGTTCTTATTTAGGCGAACGTTTCTCAGAAAAATATATAGGTATCCCTTTGATAATTATGCCTACAGTGCTTATTTCTGAAAGGTTTCAAATAGTCCTCATATATTCAAGTGAACATTAAAAGTAATTTTCTTGCTGACAAGTTAGCAGGACGTGAGCGGTTTGAGTTATTTCGAAATGAACTATATATAAAAAAGTAGAACGGAATTTGAATTTTGCGAAATAAAAAATAATTTAATGCTTTTAATAGATAATACACAAGTACAAACTAGCGTTACCTAGACCTTGAATATCTTAAAAATGTAGTATGCGCATACTTTTCGATAACCAATAAGTACACATAATTGACAATATTCCGAGTAGACATATTTCACTGAAATAGTTACAGGAAATGATTTTAATATTTCACATTTAAGACTAAAAACATAAAAATTCTTTGTATAATATCGAAAATATACTTATTCGTAAGTAATGTAACCAACATTATCCAATTATATTTAAAAAAACATCATTTATAATCAAATATTTCAAGTACGAATTGTGTAAAGATTAAATAAAATAAAACTAAAACACGAGGGAAAATATCAGTCTTGCCGAAATTCGTTGCGCTCGATGTTAAATAAGAACTTTAGAAAAAATTTAACGAGATAATAAGTAATGTAGCCGTTATGAAGTGAACATTACTTGGAGACTTTCTCGTTTATTTTGCTTACTGATCGTTGGAACTAAAGGTGTGACCGTATTTCTTTTCTAAGTCACGTAACTCTGTTGTCTGTTTAGGTACAATATGTATGCTTGATTTAACAAATTTTGAATTTGTCGGAATTTTTCACGGCGATCACGCTTAAGAATCTAGTGCACAAATACCATAAACAATTTCGGTGTTTGGTTAATTTTATGTAATTCTAGTAAATACTAAAAATTCTATAAAACACGTAATTATTGTCTTGGTGCATTGAACTCGATATATTTAAATTTTTAGTATTCGAATAATTGTGACGTAATGATAAATTGAATTGAAAAAAGCAATAAAATTGTTTCCAAATTTCTTAGTAGCTGGAAGAAGTTTTTCGAATTAGTAACGCAACTTAACCGTGCTTCAAGGGTTTTTCGGATAAGAATTTGAATTTACAATTATTAGCTGCAATGGCATATTTTAAGGTTAAGTTTGGAAAGCTAAACAGGAATTTACATATACTTTTATACGACTTCTAAAATGTTTACCAATATAAGCTATATTTTCTGGGCAATGTTGGAATTTTTGGTATTGGATATCGATTCGTTAGCGTCAGTTTTTTGATAATAACACCTCCCTGTAGTAGTAGTAGTATATATGTATGTCGTAGCCACTTAGCGTAATATAGCACTTCATGAAAAGTCTAGACATTTCACGAAATGCGGTCAGATACTGTAAATAGCTGCTGCTGTTTTAGTAATTACACTATATGTCCAAGATATTGTAATGGTTAAACAACCATAGCCATAAATAAATAATCTGAGGTTATACATGTAAACAAATTATAATTATATATCATAACCACAAACGTCAAAAGTGACAACAAATTTTATAAAACCCCGAATTGGCTAAATTAGGCATTAGAGATAATTGATATGCATAGAGCAAGATAAAACAAACATTACTAAGTTTAAGAAAATTGTAAACCTAGTTTAAGGTATTGCACTGTATAAACGGACATTGTAAAAGACATTATAGAGAAAAAAATATGTAAACATGAAATGTATCGACACGACTCACCCAGACATGACAAATTAACCAAACTTCCGATGCCGATTCCTATTTTCTATATCTTCATCAATACCATGATCTCACACCGATCCAACGTCAAAAATACATTCCCGATCCAACGTCAAAAACACATTCCCGATCCAACATGAAAAATTTCCGGGATTAGATCACTTGACAATCCGAATTAATTTCAATATCACATTTCCGAGTAGGCTAAAAGGAATATCCGTCAAGTCTCGATCAAGAAAAAAAACAAGGGACAAGTAGTATCACGGGGGGTCCACTAATATACCCAAAGTCAAAATTTTTAATAGTTCCAAACTACACCTGCTTTAGCGCCACCAGTTGTGAACCTAATTTTACATTTGTTCTCATAGAATGTATTGACAAACAGTTTTGACCAGGTTTGACGTTTGCATGTCAAAACGCGTTGATACAACATCAAACATCATAAAAATACGAAATGACAGCGTTTTTGAATTTTATAGAAAAAACTTGTTTTGTAGAAGAATTAAGTTTGCTGTTAAAGCTTTATAACTGTTGGTTTAAGAGAGTAGGGATTGAAAGTCTACAACATGGATGTAACCAAAGTGAATTGGAACTACAGATTCTGTGATATCCGCTTCAGCAGTTTTTCAATGATTGACTCCTTGCGCAAAGCAGGCAGAACAGGCAAGAAGTGTTCCAACAACATTGCTAGTATGTTATAAATTAAAGTTCAATATGTTCAATGATATGTGAGAACGATGGCGTAGTAAACAGATATGCAAACTATTGGACTCTTCCTTTGCTACACGAGTTTGAATTTATTTGGAAGAATTGTATCGACAATACGGTGAATTGCCATTAACAATCTTTGGTAGATAATAGCAATCATCGGCTTGTCAATCTAGTTGACAGTTGATTATGAAGCTTATGCGTACTGAAAATATTAATTGAACACTTTGCATGTTTGTAGTGCAATGTAAAGTTCTCTGTAAATTTGTCAGCATATTATCATATAATATGGCTAATTTTGTAGGCGCTACAAACATCTGTAGAATCCTATCTTCGTTTAAATTTTTTAAAAAGCCCGCGTTTGAATGCTATTTCTAAACTACACCTGCACTGGCGCTGATTTGTTTCCGAGAGTTGCCGATCTACACTCTCTCTTGTCTATGAGTAGTATCGACTTTGCTATCAAAGTGTGTAGACGCAACTTTGCCTCAAAAATATAAACAAATATCTAAAATTTAGTAGTCTTAATAAATACCTATAATAAATTTTTTATCCTTAATCACCAAGTGATTGGAAATAATTTCTTTCATCTTCCATTAAGATTTTATGGAAAAATCTTAATTAAAATTCACCATAAGAGATAACCGACCTCCAGTACTCACTTTCCTGACACCACCTGGAACCAAGGACCTCACGAAGGAACCTACTCCCCTACTTCCCGACTCGACGAAACGAACCGTACCTAACGGAATCTTGCTAAGTAGTTTAAGTTTTTTTAGTTTTAGTATAGCAATAATAGTTACAACCAGTAGTTTTCAAAAATAGATATTTTTTTTTTAATTATTAATTCTTTTTTTTCCTCAATTATTAATGCATTACAACAGTAAAAACTTTATTACACTAATTCTTTTCTTGGTTTTCTTTTTAAAAAAAATAAATAACCCCAATCAAGTTTATTGAACACAACGCCCTCTATGGAACTCACCTAAAACCCTGAGATAAGAGAGAAAACTAGTAGTTAGCCGAGGTATAAACCCTATATCAAAATTTAAAATTAATTTACCAAGCCAGAGGAAATTGTTTTATTACAATATCTAGGCATTTTATGAAATGCATTTTACTAGTTTGCACTTAGTGTATTCACATCTAATTACACCATTCGTCCAGTTTAAATCCGCATTTGTTGTAATGACAGACGTTATTTATGCCGATGGTGAACTAAAAAATTTTATGAACTAAACTTTGACATTATCTCTTTATTTAGATAATATATTTTGTTAATAACAGCAATACATATATTACGAATTATTTATTGATACAAGGCATGCTGTTGTGACATCTACTGTTACACAAAAGCTTTATCTTCTTACAAACACATTTATTTGCAGAACATTGGCTGCCAGAATCTTTGCATTTACATTGTGAAAACCCTCCAGTACACCGTTTCACAGCTTCCCTCACAGACAAAAGCTTACCGTTATCTATGTCGTCTTTCTTCAAAAATTGTGAGCCAGATTTCATTAAGTTTTTCCGACCAAAAACCATCCTTCTATCTAAAAATCTAAAAAAATATCGTAGAGCTCTAACAGACTGTAAAACACCCAAAAGACCATCCAGAACTTTCACTCTAACATCACTCTCACACATACAGTACACAACCTACCAACACGATCATTCTCACACACTCACCAAATAATCGTACACAGTCATTCATCAAGCACAACATGAAAAATAACTTGCACTCAAACATCATCCTCACATACTCACCAGATAATCGCACAGTCATTCATCAAGCACAAGATGAAAATAACTTGCACTCCAACATCACCCTCACACACTCAGAACACAAACACTCAAGAGAATTCGTGTCGTTGTAGAAGAAACGACACGATAGAGAATGCAAGACTACCCAACATGAATACATTGCAGCAGTCATTGATCCCAAATTAGAACAATGGACATATACGCAAGATTGGGGCTGCCACATTGTCATAGGTTGGCAACGCACCTATAGTTGGGTTGGCAACACTGACATGTAGTAACCTAGAACATTCGAGAACAGAATTGTAATCTACGACCTGTATCAATACTCTGTCAATACCTTAATATGTTGTTAATAAATATATAATGAAAACACCATAGTAGTTTTACATTATAACACACATCGATACTCTTGTGGACGCCAAGCACCTACAACAGTTTGATAGGCCTCAAACAGAGGCATTTTGGTGTCATTGGAACTGTGCCATTAGAGCACGCATTCGGATGAATTCGAATGTCAAACAGGAAGCAAGAACCCAACGACCATACGCGCTCTAGTAACAGCATTCGCACTATTGTATACCTCCATTGTGCAAAATTTGGCAAATGAGTTACTACAAAGCATTTACATTGAATATATAGCCAGCCAAAGAATCAAGCACACGAAGAAAATAACTTGCAATACTATACATTCAGCACCAAAACACTCAACTCAAGATACGAACCGACCTTACCCAACATGAATGCTTTACAACAATCCGCGACAATATTTAAAGA
>SMLS01070822.1:0-17301 GCA_004785975.1 Popillia japonica | reverse complement strand
AATCATTATTAGGAACATCTTCATCACTATCATCAAAATAATTAGGCATCTTCGAACTTGATTGTTCTTGATTTTGTTTTTTACGTTTACGAACCTTTTTGGGTGGTGGCTCTCTTTCGCCAAGCAAATTTTTTGAACATTTATAACTTAAATGGCCGACTTCGCCACACTCGTAACACTGAGTCTTGTCTGGATAATTCTATAAATGATATAAAATTAAATTCGTGCTTGTTCGATCAGCGTAAATACCTTTCTTCTGATAAATTCAGCACTACGTCCATTATCTTTGGCCAAACTAGCTTTTAAAGTGCGTCCAAACATCTAAAAATATGAAATTATTGTTTCAAAATATGAGAAGAACGATTTAGAATTAATTCGTTACCTCTTTCATATTTGTTTCGTCAACACATTTTTTAGCATCGTCCCTTTTAAAAAATAAAACGAACGCTACACCTTTGCTTTTCCTAGTTTCTCTATCTCTCAAAACGGTCACTCTTAAATAAATATAAATTAAGTTATTTGCATCCTTTTTACGTAGTTAAATGATTAATATATTTATAATTACTTTATGATTCTTCCATATTTTTCAAACAATTTGTGGATGTCATTATTGCTCAAATCGAACGGTAAATTTGAAACGTAAACCGTGCTTTTGCTGGGTACTAATCCGTAACTCATTTTTTGTATATATTCAATTCAAAAATTCTCTAACGAGAATGATAAACATAACCTAAATTCTCTAACTGTCAGCTTGATTCTGACAGCTGATTTGTTTATATATACACGACCGTCCAAAATTTTTAAAACAAAGTAAATATTGGTGTAAATATTTTTTAATAATAAATCTGCAAACGACATTGAATCATTTTGTAATTTTTCAATTCCTTACCGAGTCTGCAAATAATTTTATGTTATTTTTAATAATTAAAAACTTATATTTTGTTTTGAATATTTATTTAATTTAACAGCTATTATTTTGCGTTACAATAATACAAAATCGATTAAAATAGCTTTAAAAATTACAACTACAAACTTGGAAATGTGTTTGGTATCAAACAAAAATTTTGTTCTAAATAATTTGTTTTGAAGATGTAATAATTTCAAAGCTTGCTTGACTGTTCTTTTAGACCTTAATAAATAGAATAATATGTATATGGAATGACATTAACTACATAATTACAAAAAGAAACGTATATAATATAGATGTGCTTTGATCTTCATTACTTTTCCTAGAAACTGATATAATAGAAATATTACACATTTCTTGTTAATTAAAATTTGACTTACGCTGGACTTCAAGGCGCTCTTAAAATTGCATCGTAAGCTTGAAAGACGAAAGGAGATATTTCCACAGATCTCGTTTTCAAACTTAAGGTAGATGTAGAGGAACCCGGTTGCATTTTTAATTCGAGCAAAACCCATATATTATTAGTCGTTTTTAAAGATTGGTAGAGCATATCTTGGCCTTCAACAGTCCTTTTAGCGATGGTAAATATGTTGTTATGCGCCATTTTCGTGCTGATCTGATCTGAAGTGAATTTCACGTCGGTTATAGTATATTGAACCTGAAAACATACACGCAAAAAAATTGACAGATGTCAAACGAAACGAAATTTTAATCAGATTACTTCGTTAGCGGCCGGGATGTCTTTCCAAGTCGTCAAGAAGAATCTCTTTTCTAACTGCCCCTCTTCTGAGAATAAAATTTGGATCGGGATCGGGCATGCGTAATAGAACACATCGACGTTATTTTTTATGGCGACTTGGAGGTTATTCAACGGATCCATTCTCTGTACGGGACCGGAAGTATTAAGGGTCAGGGTCGTTTCTAAAGTTTGGCTGGGTTGTAATGCGCCGATTGCGAGCGGTGCGGCTGGTGCAACCCCGAAACTGTTCTTATTAAATTGTATAGCAAAACCATTCATTGCCTAATACAGAAATTAATTATGGTGTCATTGTTTTTCTTCATGATTGCGCACTAAAAAATTGTGTTACCTGCATCGCTTTATTTGTGAATGATAGATCCATATGCATCTGTCCGCTTCTTCTAGTGAATGTACCCCATATTTCTAAACCTTTACCTTTTTCAGCTGGTAACCAACAAACTTTCGGTGGGGAGTACATTGTTGGTGTCGTTTGTAACCCGAATATGTCACCAAGTAATCCGGTTGTGCTAGGAGTTACGGATATATCAGCTGGTCCTCCGAGCTATAGTACAAAAATTGATTTAAACAATTTAAAATTTACTTTCTTTAACTCACCAGCAAATCAACATTGCTAGTTGGTTGTGAGATAGGTGCTGGTGGCATCGTGCTTCCAATATCCATAGATAATAAGTCCCCAATCAACGACTCCTGATTCGGTATAACTGTCGACTCAGGCTGAGCAGTTCCAGTTTCATCAGCGGATCCTTGTCTGGCGGGAAGCGATTTTCTAATACCTGCACTCCTGCCTTCGACAAAAGCAGTTGGCGGTTTATGGTAGACACTAGCCAACGAAGAAATGTGACAAATCAATTCGTCCAATAGAGTAGGTTCCAATAAATCGGTTTCTTCTGATATCAGCGGTTTATCAGCCAAGACAACTTCCTTAGCAGCAGCCGGATCTGTGCTCAACAACCTGTAAGTACTAATTTTAATAAATTTCCGAAATAAATAAATTATCCGAATGACCTCCAATAGATGAAGCCGCGATCCCTCAGATCTGGATTATCGGAATCCTGCGTTGCCAAACTTAAAACGTGCTGTACTAAAGCTTGAGTATGAGCAGGACGTTTTAAGAATAACTTCACGACTGCAGTCAACAATTGCAGCTGTACTTGAGCGTTTTCGTCGGCAAAACCTTGCGAGTTAGAACGATTAAATTAATATGTTTACAAAAGATTCGGACTAACCTTCTAGGAAACTGTCTAAGAGCTCATCAGCGTTGTCAATACGTTCGGCATATTCACCAATGATCCAAATCATGCTCGCTCTAGCTTCTGGTTCGTCTAAAGTATCCAAATTCTCGCAAAGAGTGCTAATTATACTCTCATACTTGTTTGGATACTTTCTATAATAAAAAAATTGAATATTAAATAAAACAAAAATTTATGTAACATCGATAACATTATTTAATATTATAAATACAATTTTCAAATTTAGCTTAAAAATTAGCACGACTATAACATATCTGAAACAGATTCATTAACACCCTGCTGTATAATCTCAAATAATGCCTCGAAATCATTCTCGTTTTGCCCAAATTCAACGTACAAATTCATTTTGAAGTTCTCATTTTCGACTAGCATATAAACCCCATTTTTCATTAGGAATTCATTTAATTTCTTTGCGAGAAAATGTTTCCTAGCTTCTTTGAAACAAAATACTTTCAAGGGTGATTCTGGATGGCTCTTAACTTGTAACTTCGTAATACTTCTTAAAAATTTATCCGCTTGTAAAGCAATCATACGCAATATTAAAGTTTTATTAGCTATATTTTCTAAACCGATCAGAGCAGCTTTTGCTGAAAATGTCTGCAAAGATGCCGAAAAGATGTAGCCTCCACTATTCAATCGTTGGTGTTCGATTATATTCTGGGAACCGGCACAGAATCCTCCGTTTGAATGTAGAGCGTGTTCTAAAGAGCCAATTATCATATCGATTTCGTTTATATTAATTTGGTAATACTCTGTAATTCCCCTGCCTTCCTTACCAAGCGTTCCAAACGAAATTGATTCATCTATAAATATCCTAACCTTATATCTCTTCGCTATTTTAACGAATTTTTTTAAAGGACATATCGAACCATCTTTAGCATAAATTCCTTCAAGAATTAGAATTTTTTTAGCATCAGGATATTGTTTATTTACTTTATCGAGTATTCTGTGGAAGGTGTGAGGATTATTGTGATCAAAATAAATATTTGTGCTCTTTCGTGAAGCCATACCCATTACAATCGAAATATTACATAAATCATCAATGAAAACAAAATCTCCGAGTTGGCAATAACAAGCGACTGAGCTTGCGATAGTCGAATAGCCATAGGAATATACAATAGCATCTTCCACCTTTAAAAATGCAGCAATTGCTTCTTCAAGAGCATAATGCACATCGGTTGATCCTATATTTCAAAAATATAATTATTTTAAAATAATACATATTTATTTACAAACCATAAAAATGCCTCGGACCACAAGTGCCAACACCGTAATGCTTAATACATTTGGCAACTTCATTTATCACCTTCTCATTTCTTCGAAAAGATAAATAATCCACTTCAGCAAAATTAAATTTGGATTCTTTCATTTGTATCTCGTTAAATTGAATTTCATCGGAATCTACTAAAGGCCTCGGTGTGTAACTTTGTATTCGTAATGCTAGAGTGAAGTTATCCATTGGAAATTTACGCAATTTACGATCAATTACGAAGTTTCCAAAATAGATTAGCAGTAGGGTCGATAATACTGGATAACTTATAGCGTGCAGAAATATGCTTGTATTGAAATAGACATAAAACATCTTTGACAACCGCGTCAGTCAAAATTGACAGAAGAGAGATTTAAAAACAAAACACAAATTTTGGCGGGCTATTCAAAAATTTAAAACAAATAAATTCAACATACCTGAAGATATCTTTAATAACAACAATTGCTTCTTGAACTACATAATTCACTTTCGTCTGGATCAAATCCAATAATGTTGAAACGCATCTTTCGGCTGAAGGCTCTACCTTAATAGCGCATCGTCCGATAGCTCTAACAGCTTTCCGAACAAAATCAACATCCACCTCAGTTGCGTACTCCTTTAATTCGCTAAGTACTTGAGCAATATTTGCCTGAGAAGCTAACCGAATCATAATATCTAATTTTTCCAGTTTTACATATATCGGGTCATTATATTTCACGAAAAATACCTGTAAGTTAAAGCTTCATTAAGGAGTATTAATTTTAATAAACCGAATCTACCTTCATTTCATGTTTCAATATATCTGGCCTCTTTTGAACGATTAAATTTATGTTCCGCAAAGCTACATATTGTACTTCCGGTTCTGATGAAAGTAACGTTACTAAAGGCGGAGCCAATTTTTTACTCAAAGTTCCACAGAATTCAGTATCACCAGCTAGAATTTCCATCATTTTCATCAGAACCTTAACAGCTGATAAAACAACAGCTGCATTTGCATGCGCTAATCGTGGTGTAATCCTTTCACAAATACTTTGAGCCTCGCGTTCATCTTTCGGACTATAGTTAGATAACGAATCCAAAATAAACACTTGACCCCATTCGGTACATTCATTTAAAGCAGTTAATAGTTTATTGATCGTATTTGTATTTAATTCTACAAAAGATGATTATGACATGAAGATTGCAGTTATTCAGCGGTAAAATACTTACCTACAAGCGGGCTACCTGTCGGGCTACTTTCATTGATCTCTGATAATGCGGCAACAGCATTCGCAACAACCATAGGATTTGAATCGCTGAGTAAATCCTTTAACTGATCTAAAAATCCTTGATCTTCGACTAAACCTGAAAAATTAATTTTATTTAGATGCATCATGTTAAAAAAATTTAAAATACTACCTGAAGAAATATCGTACAATTTTGCGACACACACCGCAGCAGTTTTTCGTACATACGGATCCTCATCTTTTAAACATTTCCGCAAAGGTTCGCACAAATATTCTGTAATTTTATCAACACGAATACATCCCATTGTTCGCACGGCCAAAGCTCTGATTAAAGGATTAGGATCTTCGCAGTCCTATGTTCAAAAATAACATTTAGAAAGTTATAAATAACAGAAAATCAATAAGATGAAACCTTGACGAACGTGTTCACTGCCATGATGGCCATATCAGGCTGTGACTTCGCATAGTTCATTAGATATAAATAGACTAATTTTTTTAATTCTAAATTATCGGTTTGCATGCAATTGACTACATCTGGAAATAACGCCGATACGTCTTTGCCAACCGTCATACTAGCAATAACCTTAAAAAAAAGGATGACAAAAATGTCAAGTAGAAAGTGACTGGAATTGGTTTGAAATGCATTTAATTACCTTTTTAACAGCTTCCTTTTTCTTTTCTTTCTTATCATTATTCAGTTCTGATTTTAATTCGTATATTTCACCCTTTTTGGTGGTGGTGAAGTACTTCGAGTCGGTCATTTTCCTAAAGCAAAATTACGTAAACTGCAAAAGGGAAATTATGCAAATTATGATTATTTATTGCTAAGAAAAGTAATAATTGCGTTTATTATCTAAAAACGAACACATTTATTTGATTTCGATTAACTTACGTGCACTTTACAACACAAACCTCCCACAATATTTGACAGGTCAACTTCAATGACGCATGCGTAATAATTTTTTGGGATTAGCATGTTGGCAGTTATCCTAGATACATTACCTTCCAAAAGAAATATTCTCACACAATTTCGTGTCTCCAGATTCATTATGACGTAGTGACGTTTATTATTAATTAATAATTATTTAATATTTAGGAAAATGAGATGCTAGAACTGTTGAATGTGTATGGAAAGTGTTTAGAAAAAATAAAACAACGATTTAACAATTTAAAAGCTCATTTATGTATGTAAATGGCACCTTTAGCATAGAATATATAATTATATTCATTTATATTGTATTTATAAGTTCCTATATATTACAAATATTGAAATATATATAATATTTATCCAACTAAATACACAACAGTCTTGGTGTGACCTACAACTCGGTTTCCTTTTCACTTTCGTATAACTCTCCGAATCCGATTCATATCATCTACTTATACATATTCTTTACATTTTATTAAATTATCACTTAGTAAATGGAATTCTTTTGCTTATTTCTTGTAATATCAGACTAGTACAGACTAACAACAAACGATAAAACATGGCTCTTTATATAATATTAATATTATTTCTAAAAAAAAAAAAACCAAAATAATCCTATATAATCAACATCTTTATATATATACAAATAACAAAAAATAAAAGTAATAAAGATCATATTTTGCCGTTTGATAAGAAAATCATCTACGGTTTATCTTTGGTAATGTTATTTAACTAATTATACATACTTATAAAAAAAAAGTAAATAAGAAGGAGAAAGAAACTTAATAAAAAATGTCGCCAAGAACAAAAGTATTTAAATATGTATGTATACATTTAATGGTTACGGTGCCTAGGAATCTCCTAACATTCACACGTAAGGAAAAACAAAACAACTACTCTTAATACATTACTACGTAATAATATGTGAAACGTATTGCTTAAGTTTCCATGGATATCGATACAATCAATTCTCTTTAGAGGCACGAATTGTTCTCATTTCTTAGTTTTTAAATGAGGAATAATAAGGGTTATAGATTACATGATATTCACAGGATTTTTGTTGCTTAAATAATAAAGGAATTATATCTTCTGTGACAGTATTAAACGTTAATAAAATTGTATATTAAGTAGATAAAGTTGTGGGCATGCTGTGAATATTTTTTGTAGCTTTTTTTTTGTTTTGAAAAAAAAAAGGATTCATTTGTTGACTCGATTATATAAACTTTAATTATATTATGTATTGCTATAGATAAGGATGTGTATTGAACTTGAATTATAATTATAAATAACTATAAACGTCTCTATCTAAACGTAATGAATGATAATTAACACTTAAAAGGAGAAAATTTACAATTTACAAATATAAAAAGCTAAATGTACAAAATATACAAAAATACTGGCAAATAATCAATATTATTATATCCTTATAGGTATTTATTTAACTCATTTCTTTCTCTTCTTTTGTCATAGTGCAATATTACTCGATCATCATACAATCATTGCTGGATTTGTATTCTTAATTTGACTCGATAATTTCTTTAGTATCTTTGCTATCTGCGCAGTGTAGTGTCCAATATTAGAAACTAATCAAGAAATTCATTTAATGTTTTGTATATTTCTACATAATAATTAGCATCAGGAAAGCTTTTGAGTAAGATGTGGATTACCGGTCAAGTGGAAGACGGTTGTAGCAAATGATGGAGAGTAAAATTGTGCAGTTTTAAACGAATTTCTTGATAGCATCAAGTACTAATCGAAGCGGTACTTCACATCGCAATAGTATTAAACATTCAATAATTGAGCAGTGATACAGCAACATTAATCGAAACGAAATAATATCCAAAAAAAATTACTGTATAACGCACAGTTGCTTCCTCAATTCCGAATCACTCTCATCGATATCGACCTCCTGTATGACTTGACCGTTAGCGACGACATCCGGCAAGTACGGCCTGTAATCCAAACCAGATCTTTCGTAGAACAGCATGTAGGCGGAGCTGGTATCGATTTTCGGTATCTTCACATCGGTGTAGGCGCACGTTATCGTATCTAACGACGTGTCCGAATCGTAAATCGCCGGTTTACCAGTCGATAATTTCCGGGTATGCTTCAGCGCGGGCATAGGCGATGTCCTGTTCGAATTAACTAGATTGTGCGTCTCCGATGCGTCCGTGGAGGTATCCGTGCCGTCGTTCGAATGGGCTAGATTTGTGGTGATCGGCGCGGATGCGTCGCTCGTATTGCAGACCGTGGTGCTTCCGGTGTCCGACGACATCTGTGAGAGAGTGGAGGAACTATCTGTGCGAGGATGTTTCCTCTTCATGAGAGGAGTATGAAGAGGCGAGTTAAACGAACGGTTACTATTCATGGTGCAGTAATTATTCGCTTGCCGGCTGTCGTTATTATTATTCTCCTGGACCAATGGTTGAAGTGGCGCTGGTATCGATTCTTCCGTTAACACTTCTCTGCAGGAGCTGTCATTGTAACAGTACCAATGTCCGTTAGGATTGCAAGCGTAAGAGATGTAATGTCCTCCATTAAGCATACCAGAATGACTCTGTAATAAATATTAGCCCGGTTTAATCCAAATATGTAATATATATATTAAAAAAAATTAGGACTCACCACAACTGCGTATAACTGATATTTCAAATCGAACGGATCCTGTCCCTTCAGCAACTTATGCTCGTGGAAATCCCTTAAATCTTCATCAACGATAGGCGTCTTAATCAAACTAGTCGACTCCAATCGCTGTCTTCTTTTACCAGCAGGTCGCGGTCTTTGATTAACCGCATTCACTTTCGCCTGGTCGTCTTCTACATCCAACAATTTCTCCTGAACCCCGTTCGGTGTGACATTCGCTTCGACCCCATTTGAATCGCCGTTTTCCTCGACGATTCTATCGGTGACGTCCGTCGATACCGTCGTATTAGCTTCGCATGAACTCTCTAAATCCGATTTATTTTTCTCTAACAATTGACGATGTCTTAGGATGGTTTCTTGAGGCACCGACGCAAGATATGCTGTTGGATCGAAATTTTTGAATGGGAAATTGACAACTTTTTGGGTTTTAACCCACTTATTGTTGACGTAATCAAACCGTTTTAAATGAATTATCTACCGAAAAAATATTGTTTTAAAAAATAGAATCTGGAATTGATTAATTTAAATAACTCACTAATATGGGTGGTAGCCTCCATATCTGCAATTTTTTAGTGGCCGGTTGCTTATCTTGGCATTTCGCGCAATGATATTTAGTTTCGAGTCTCTCCTCCGAAGTGAAAGCTCTTAAGCAATAATCTAAATCTATCGGCTCTGTGTGTAATTTCCTACAACTCTCGACAGATTCATGTTCGATGAAAAGCTACAAGAAAGAATGTTAGTCATAATACGCAACAGCTTTGTTCAAACCGTAGCAACCTTTTCACGTGAACTTTGATATCGTAAATGGAGAGCTGTCGGATCCCAATCTATCGCTACGCACATTATATTATGACCACCTTTACATACATCGAATAAAATCTCATCGTTACAAGGTATTTTACATCCACGACAGAACTGAGTCCAATGACACAGGGCGCACCGTTCCCCATTCTGCATGACAGCCTTTAACGAGAATGGAAACTCATATCCCAACGAATCATCACTGAAATTCAAATTTAGTCAATTGAATGATATTAATAATAATGTAGTGGAGGGGTTATATATACCAATCTTGAGCGTGGTTGGTTTGATCGCTTTGCGGCTGCGGACTCAACAACCGGGTCACTTGTTTGCAAACAATCTCGTATAAGCTTTGGCAAGTACTGCTCGAATTACACCCGAGGAGTAGTGGAACACCGAAAAGGCTAGGCATTGATTTGTGCTGCGAAAGGAAATAACTTTCTTGCGTGACAAACTTCCTATGAACAGCTACTAGAAACGTTGGAGGTTTGGTTGGATTATCTGAAATGTTATTATGGGTAATGTTTAAAAGGGTTGATTAATTGGTCATACCAGTATAAACAGTTGATGTCGATATGTTGGAATGTATTGAAGCTTTCTTGATAGAAGCACTAGTGCTGACCCGAGCTTGATTTAGGACGTTATCACAATTTCCACTTCTGAGATTCTAAAATGAGAAAATTTACGATTGTTATATGCACTGGTGGTTTCCTAATGGGGAAATTAGAATGTAAACCTTAACCAGAAACTATTTAGAACAAAATATTACTACAAAATATATGTGTATATATACAGGGTGTTCACCTAAGATGTATAGGATCGCAGCTCTTCTATCATACAATATATAGAAAAAAGTCTAAGAGCATAATTCTCCCTAAAATGCTTTTGGTCATCAGTATTCCAGTGGCAAACCTGTATCATTTATCAAGGTTAGCTGCCACGATAAAAAATTATTGGTAAAGATGCTGTTTACTCAGCAGCCTAACCTAAATGTTCTGAGGAAGGAAAATGATATTTTGCGACAAATTGACGTAATAGGTTTTTCTTTTTAATTTTGTTACGTTATTTTTCTTTTTACAAATTGAAAATTTTGAATTTCGGAGGTGGTGATTGTAATTATGGGAAATTTTGGTGAATATTGCCACATTGCTCATACTGACCATCTTAGAGTTATTATATGAATATTTCTTCAAAATCAGCTAGATGAAATTAAATACGTAAATGTATTGGAACAAGCACTGGATAATGTTCCATTGAACCTAAGGAACAACATGAATGACAGTGTACTTACCCATAATGCCCGAATTTTGAGAGACGTTGCACGCAAACTAGTGTTTTTGTGGGTAAAAGTGAGTTAGTTTCTTACTTCGGCACCAAGAGATTCAGCGATTATTTTCGTTATGATTATTATCACGTATTTTTCTGATTAGATGTTGCCCCTTCCCCCCTCCCCTCTTCCGCGTGTCAGTTTAGTTTCTGTCAGCGTAGTAACAATTCACGAGAAACTCGAATTAATATGGAATAGGAGAATCTGCTGAAACATTTTTCGGCAAAAAGATTTGCATCTACACCAGACATCTCATCGCTGAAGACGAGAAAAACTATGAAAACGAGCACTTATGAAGTAATACTAGATGCGGCACTTTCGGAGTGGGTGATTCAGTGGAGACATGGGGGAATCCCTGTTACAGGACCTATTGTTGCTGCAAAAGGAAATTAGTGTACAAGTGTACAAAGGTTTGCTGCTCACTGTCGAGCAGCAACGCAAAAGGATCTCATAAACTAAAACTGTCCCACTCAGGACAAAATGTCACGATTCGAAGTTGGACACTTTTTGGTCAGTTTTAGCTTCTCAGTGTGACTGCTCCTATCCAACTAATGGGCCAGGGCGTAATTGCTTCAATGAACAAAAAATACTGGGCGGATTGAAGAGGGGGTTCTGCAAAAATTACACGATTCTCGCCAGCATTTGTGACATAAATGCGATATGGACAAATGCTCTACAATCTCGTCAACTTCTCGAAATACATACTCATATACGGATTTATCAAAAGCATTTGATAGCATTGACCACTTCTTTTCTGGTGGGTAAACTACATGGATTCGGTTTTAGCGATTCGTTAATCTCTTTTTTTCACTCATAGTTATCTAACCGTATGCAATATGCTGTCTACAATGGGTATACTTCCCACTATTTTCATGCTATTTCAGGAGTTCCGCAGGGATCCAATTTGCGTCCTCTTCTATTCCTGGGCTTTATTACTAATTTGGTAGACGAGATACATAGCCGTAGGTGCATCTTTGTAGATGATGATGATTCAATGGTTATGAATTTAGGTGTCTATTTTGGCTGTTCATTTCCTTTCACTACTTGTTGTGATCATGCGGTGTCCTCCGCTGTAAGAATGTTGGAATTTTTAATTAGAAATTCCAAATTGATACACTGAAGTTGCTCTACTTCACATTTGTCGGGTCCAGGTTGGAATATGGTTCTATAATATGGAACCCATTTTACTCTACACACAAGCTAGGTGTTGAAAGGGTTCAGAGACAATTCCTGAAATTTTTATATTTTAAAGAGCAGAGGACCTACCCTCACAGAGGATACGACTATCAACTTCTACTACGACAGTTTGATATTAAGTCACTACAGATTATAAAATTTGTGTACAACTTCGAACATAATAGGATTGACTCCTTGGAGTTGTTATTAAAGTAACAGTTTCATATGCTCGCCTAAATGCGTCATTAAATTCTCCATCATTGCAATCTCTCGCAGTTTCAACCTCATATCCTCGCATTGCAATATCAATCTTTTACACGAGATCGTCGATATTTCCAGGGAATTATTGACTGAATAACGAATTGGAAATTACGGTAAACGCTAGTTCATGTAAGTGTTTTCCAATTTACTTCTTAAGGATTTAGATATCTAGAAATTCGCATTTTTATTTCACACATAACCTAAATAGAAGCTATAGTAATATGACTATGGACTGCATTTGGAATGAAAACGTTCATGCGTGTGTAGCATTTGGAAAGATTAATTCTTTTATTATGCAACATACTGGGGCAATTTCGAACATTTTCATTGGGGTACATTCGGTCGTTCATGGCGACGCAAGAGAGAACAAGGTTGCTCACGTATATACACAAGCACTGCTGAAATGGGTAGCATTTGGGAGCACATAAGACGAAACGAAAAGTTGACCAAAGAACTAATCAAATCAAATCCTGAACAGAAATGTAACATAAACGGAAAAAGGAAGGTTTGCGAAATATCCACCTACTGTAAGTAGTGAATCAGAAATTGAAGTATTGAGCTCATATTCCGTTATGGACATAGAAGGTACTCAAGATTACATGTCAGGAGAAATAGAAAACGAAGACATTTCAGTAGAGAGCTATATCTTAGTTCAGTTCCCGACAAAGAAAAATGTTAAATATTATGTGAGCCAAGTATTATCTGTTAAAATGATGAACATGGTTTACGACTGATATTGTTAACATTTTGAAACTAAAGCTGTATTACAGACGTAAATGGAAATCAACAAATAGCACCTATTTCTTAAATGAATTTAGAAGAACACGCTCCTTGTGTAAGTCTAAAATCTCCGAGGCATACGAGGTATATCTGAGGTCAGTTGAGAGCTCATTACAACATAACCCTAAAATGATATTTCAATACTTACACAATAGGAAAGGTACTACAAGAATACCGAACACTTTGACTCACAATGATATAGTCTGAGATAATCCATGCAGTATTGTTAAAGCTTTTGCAAACAGTTTCGCTTCTATTTACAATGTTAGCTCAGCATTCCCTCAAAATTTCAGTCATAATGATTGTGTTCCCTTTTCCTTATCTTCTGTTACTGAAGATGAATTGATCCAGTTAATGTCTAAGTTCCCAAATTGTAATACATCGGGTGACGATTTGATTCCATCTTTCATAGTTCGCGATGCAAAATGTGCCTTGGCAAGACCTCTTATGCTGATAATTAATCTCTCGATTAAGAATGTATTTCCTTCTTTATGGCGACGTGGTAGAGTAGTTCCTGTATTTAAAAAAGGTAACAAAAAATGGCTTGAAAATTATCGACCTATTTCTATCCTTTCAAAAATCGCTAAATTATACGAAAACGTAATATATTCATGTATATATAACAATGTTAGGCCATCTATATCACCGTATCAGCATGGTTTTGTTAAGGGTAGATCAACGGTAACAAATCTTGTGAGCCTTACACAATACATTTGCAAGGATTTGGATCATCAGGGTCAAGTAGATGTTATCTACACTGATTTTAGTAGCGCTTTCAACAGTATTGATCACGGTATACTTTTATATAAACTATCCGCATTTGGATTCAGTCCCGCACTGCTGAAACTCCTTTGGTCTTATCTGAATAACAGGTGTAACTACGTATTTTATAATGGCTTTTCATCTCATATTTTTATTCCCACTTCTGGTGTACCCCAAGGTTCCAACCTTGGGCCATTGCTTTTTGTGTTGTACATCAATGACCTTCTGTCCTCATTATCCTGCTCTGTTTTGGCTTACGCAGATGATTTACAAATCTATACTAGTATCCGTTCGTTGCATGACGTACTAGACTTACAACACAATTTAAATATTATAAGTACTTGGTGTTCTAAATTTAGCTTAAAGTTAAATATAAATAAATGTTGCTATGTTTCATACAGTAGAAAAATAAATCCAATTATATCGGTGTATTCAATACACGATACATATTTGCAGAAGTCTGAAATAGTGAAAGACCTTGGAGTGTTTTTTGACAGTCGTTGTTCTTTTTCCCGTCATATTCTAAGTGTGTCGTTATCTGCTTCTCGTAGCCTAGGTTTTGTTCTGCGTTCTTGTAAATATTTTAATGATGCTCGTGTTTTTAAGAGCCTTTTTTATAGTCTGGTCCTAAGCAAATTGGAATATGCATCTCAAGTTTGGTCGCCGCACTATGTTTATCTCCAGCTCGCGGTGGAAAAGATTCAACGACGTTTTTTAAAATTTTTATCATTTAGAAATGATGGCGTTTATCCTCCGCGCGGCGTTGATTACGCGACGCTGTTGACCGAACATGATATGGATGCGTTAAGTTACCGTCGGGAAAGACATGGCGCTCGGTTCATATGGAAACTGGTTAATAATGTTATAGATTGTCCTTTTCTCCTGTCTTCCCTAGATTTCTTAGTTCCTAGATTATGTTCCTGTTATTCCTGCACTTTTTCTATCCCATTTTCACGAACAAACCTGCTACAGTCATCACCACTGACAACGATGTCTCGAGCAGCTAATTTTTATTATAATGATATTTTTGTTGATTCTATTAATCAGTTAGTGTAACTATTCATTTTTATGTGTATGTATGTATTTAATGTATAACTTTGTAATGTTGTCCTGTAATTGGTTGCTGTTGGACAATAAAACCATATTATTATTATTATTATTATTAATATGAAGTTCAATTTTTAAGAAGAAACGAAAATAATAGCTTCGCACAACCGAATATCCAGGATAAATCAGTTGTATGTGAGTCTGACGTCATTATGAAACCACTTGATCCTATCAACTGGGCTAGTACTTCGCGATCTAACACGGCTATAAGATTTTCTGTGGATTTAAGTGCATATAATGTCCAAGAAATATAGTCCGAACCTGCATCTAGTACATCGGAAACTGTCCCAGGCTAGGATAGTTTCGGGCAACCTGTACTCTTTTTTAAAAGCTGTATAATCACTATAATACTGCAGATAGTCGAAATATTAAGTCAAGCATTGACATTAGAACGCAACTACAACATATCTGTTAAAATTTGGACTATAAATAAATACATGGGAGTCAGTTAGGCATATGTTATCAAAGTCCTGGAGAAAAATTTTACCAAGTGTAGAAAACACTTTTGTAAAGTCTGAAATCCGTTATTGGAGGAAGAGACGTTGATGAAGGAAACATTGTTGAGTGGACTAACGATATACCTCTACTTGGCGTTTATCCGCATCTTTGTATGATAGGGAAACTACGTTCTGAGATATCTTAGGTGCTACACCCTGTATAAAAAGACAAACAGATAAAAATTAATCAATTACTTCTTTAAAAGAAATATAAAACGATAAATTACTAAAAATAAACAACAAATCTACACAGAACAACGAAAATGTATGTACAAATCGTGATAATAAAAAAAATTAAATAGTTATTACTCAATATTACTTAGATTGAATTAAATTGTGGTTTAAATAGGAGGAATTAATTGTAATTATTGTATTAATATTTACAGGGATATTTAGTTTATTAATAAAAGCGTGTTTTTATGTACAAATATTTAACATACATTTGATGCCGATGCCTTCAGATTGCACACTGCAGGTAAAGAATAGTAGCCTAAATCGAAGTAAAGATTTGTTATATTATTTAACGGTTTTATCTTCGAAAGAATGTAGTTTACGCATCAGAATTTCAAGAATGAATTTTGAGTAAAAACTATTAAAAAAGTGCTAATAAAAAAAATTAAATTAAAAAAACTTTCTACTAATTATATTAATACATATATGAATGCTGTCGACATTATGCAGCAAACAATTACAACGAACGCATAATATGCTTATAGGTCAACGGAATCGAGGAAGTTACACAATTAAATTATGGCGGTACAAGTTCGATAATGGTAAATATGGTAAATCGGATGGTTTTGGCACAGCTGCGTACCTTAAAGCATAGTATGTTGGGCATGCATAGGGCCGAACTGCTTCTTACCTCAGGGCTGCGCGCCAACGGGGTTTGAACGAGGGCCTGTTCCAGGTCTAGCAACATGAAAAAATAGAATTGCCTCAATTTTTCCAACCGTACAAACCGTAATGTAACCTGTGGGATTTGGACTCACCTGTCTCTTCTTCGAATTTCAACGAATCCTCGCCGTCGCATTTCGGCAATTCGTACGCGTACAATTCAGTCGCATTGCCGCACATTATTCTGCTGTCGTCGCCTAAGAATTGCTTGATTTGCGAGCACGCTACTTCCGCTAACGATAATCTTTCGGGGGGTATATCGCATAAGCTCTGTAACTGTTGCTTTAGTTCGTAATATTTGGCTTCGGAATTGAGGCGTAAACCGTATTTTGTCGGTTCTTCGCCGTTTAAACGAATAACTGCATCATATGAAATTGATTTTTTTTAAATTAAATTCGAAAATTTCTAAACACAACTTACCTAAAATTTCACATAAGGTATAACTTTCCATCGGTAACGGCAAACTTAATAAATTAAAAGGATCAAACTTAACCGATTCGTGCCCGCACGTCTGACACGTCACTTTACTTTTAAGCTGGCCGTAAAACAAATCCGTTATAATAGAATGGTCCCTGGCTAAATGCTGTGTCCATGCCTCGTCAGCAACTACGGCATCAGGTCTACCATCCGAGTCTCGCAGTTCTACAAACTGCTTTTTCGGCACCCGATTTAGATCTTCATGTAAAGAATCTAATAACCAAGCTAAAAGTTCCTATTCATTGGAGTAAAAAAA
>SMLS01070820.1:0-12457 GCA_004785975.1 Popillia japonica | reverse complement strand
ACGAGTATAAGCATACATTGCCTTTAACTAATTAATTCTTTATTCTGTGCGATCTTCCAACCTGGTTAAACAGATTTTAACTGGAGTTGGGACATGAGTATTAAACGTTTTCAATGGTATACATAACTGTTCGTTTGGATAATTTAGTGTAGTCGTCGCGTAAAGGCGGAGTTCTTAGTAAAAAGTTGACTTGTAGTCTAAAATGCATTATAAAAATCACACACTAATAAATATTTATTAACGCATGTTTGCAATCGAAATCATTTTGCATGTACATATAATTATTAATTTAAGAATCAGTGGAAAAGCGCATAATTTTATTGATTTTTACTCATTATTAATGTTATTTATATTTTGGAACGTTTATTTATGGGGCTATAATACAATTTATTAAATTAAAAAACGATATAATCCCTAACCAATAACAGTTGCAAAAATAGCTGAAATTATACAAATACTTACATATATAATACAATAAACTGCTGTTCAATTGAAGTGGGCCACGATTGATGTTAGTCTTAGTTTAAGTAATTAGCATTAATGTTTTATAGTTTATTTAACGCCTAGTGTAATATAAAGTCTAATATAAAGTTCGTTGTGTTAAAATTTTAACTTATATTTTATTAGTTTATTGCATGAAATCCAATATAAATATGTTTTTAAGTTAGGTGAATAATTCACATAAAATAGGTTGGTTATATCTGTCAGTTTGTTGCTGACTTAAAACTAGGATTAAGTAACTTAAATTAATAAAAATGCCGCGTCTTAGTGAAGATATTATGAACAATATCCTAAGATTAATACAAAACGGATATTCCAACAGAGAAGTGGCTAGAATTTATAATGTATCTCACATTGTCATTAATAGAGTTGTATACGATTTCGTAGAAGTGGTAGTGTAAGATTTACTCATGGAGGAGGCCGTTGGAGGTGTACAACTCCTGCAGAAGATCACTGTTTAAGACTCCAGGTCAGACTAAATGGCCTTCAGTCGTCTAGGACGTTTAATAGATAACGATCTTCGTGCAGCTACAGGAGCGGTTATATCTAATCTAACAGTTAGAAGAAGGCTGCACGAGTTTGGTTTAAGAGCTAGACAAAGGGCCGTATGCCCCCTGTTGACCAGGCAACTCAAGATCGCTAGGAGGCAGTGGGATGCAAATCACTTACCATGGGAGATGTGCGACTGGAGAAGATGCCTTTTCTCTATCGAGTCTATTTTCACTCTACATCATTCTGATAGTAGAGTTTTAGTGTGGAGGAGGCGTGGAGAACGGTATTTTGAAAGAAACATTGCCCTACGTGCGCCACTTGGAGGTGGGAGTGTTTCGGTTTGGAGTGGCATAAGATTTAACGGTCGCACAGAGCTGGTGGTTTTGAGAAATCAATCAATGAATGCACAGAGGTATAGGGACTTATGTATTTTGCCGATAGTAGTACCGTATTTGCCCGAAATTTTGGAAGAAATTTCGTATTTGTGGACGATAACGCTCGTCTCCACCGAGCCCACATCGTCGAGGATGTCACTATTAACAATGATATGGAAAGAATGATATGGCCCCCTAATAGAAAACATGCCCAGAAGATGCTTAGCTGTGTCACGAGCTCGAGGAGGCCCTACAAAATATTAAAATTAAAGTTACCGCATTTAAAGTTATTTTTTATGTAAAAAATGTTTCTTTTTAGTTAAAACAATATTTTTTTGAATTATAAATTATTTTTTTAATAATTTCTTAATTCTTATCATTTAGTTAGTGCTTGAATGGTTTTAAACATTTAAGAAATACATATTTTGTTACATTCCTGCCCCCTTTTGCTTTTTTTAAATTTATTTTGCAAAAAAGTTCATTTCTATTATTTTTCATTAGTGTACTATTTCAATTGAACAGCAGTTTACTTAGGAAAAGAAAATCAATTATACACACAGCTGTTCTGTCAAATTCGAAGATGAATTGGTTGCAGGAATAATAAATTTTTCAATGTTATTTTGCAAATTATCTTTTATTCACATTTCCTTTTCAACATTTTTTACATGCCAATAGTAAGAAGTAAATTGCCCTTCCTTTTTAAATTTCTTGACCTCTCGTAAGTATTTATGCCTCCACCGAATAATGTCATCTCGTCCAATTAGTTTGCTTTTCCATTTTACTGTTTTAAATTCGAAACTCATATCGTGTAACAGTCTATGTAAAGTTGCTCGACTAAAGTCGGGCAGATCCTCATCAGCACGACAACAGCAAGAACTGCATTTAATATAAGTGCCATATTTTGTATAAAAGAACTATGTGACTATGAGTTATGTCGAATATATGCTTGCGTGGTCGAATCATGTATATGTCATCGGTCATTTATTTATATGCCCCTCCTTTGGTTGCTTTGGATTTAATAATGATCCAGATTGTTCCTCTTGTTTATATTATATATTGCATGCTCCGAACAGCCCAAAACTTTACTTGATTCTTGAACGGCGGCACTCACATTCATAGATTTATTGAAATAATTGAATTTTTATTAAATTTTTTTCTCTTACACCGCTGTCTCCATATAGGTTCCATAAATACCGTCAAAACTGTCATTAAATATGTATATAGGTTATCACAATTATACTAATAAAAAAGAATGTTACTTTGTGGACGTCCAAAATAGATAAACGCATTCTTGAAATAATAATAATAATAATAATAATAATAATAATAATAATAATAATAATAATAATAATAACGAAATAATGGAATAATGAAAGAATGATTTGTACTACAACATCAACAAATTAACGTACAATTTAACTGAAAATATGGTGAAACTGACGATTGACAGCAATTCACGCGTAATAGTAATCGGAAGGAAGGATAGCGTTAATGACAAGTAACTAAGGATAGTATATGTAGTAAGAGAGGCATAGTTGATATTACATCTCATACTGCATACGGAGGTTGAGATGATCTATAGTAAGTAATATTGAGTTGTTAATTATGTATTTCCTACCAACGAATGGTATTCGAGTGGGGAACCTATGCCGGACCAGTGCACTATTATCGCCGCACTCGGTATTCGAACTCCATACTTCCGATTCTCTCACAATCAGAGATCGACCGATGTTACTCTTTCGGCCGCCGAGCCTGTATTTCTTTATAGAATATAAGAATTTACTTCAATGCCAAGAATAAGCAACAATAAAGTTGAAAGATACATAGGAATTTATTTTTTTAGTATTATGTATTCACGTATAGATAATACATACTTGTGTAGTTAAGAAATGTATTTAGGCATTTCTTTCGTTGGTTTCTGGAATATTCGGTGTGATATTTGCCACCTGTTGATACGTTTCATCTGATTAAAACCCAGCTTTTGTATACATTCGTATAACGCACCTGATTTGTACAATATGAATGTCAAGATTGTTAGCCCGGTTGGGGCGAACTGCTTTAATTGATTTACGCTGTGCATTAACGAAGGGTAGCACAAAACCGACAGTATGTATGTGGTTTTCAACGCCGTTGTACGGTGATGTAGAGAACACGTAATCTAAAAATACATATATGTATACGTGCATGCATAACTTAACCATGTAAGCAGGAGGTTTGTTGTACTCACATCAGGGTATGGTAGATTTAAGAGCAATTGAAAAATGGGGAGCTGTAATTGTAGGTGTTAAATTTGAGTATCTAGTGACGTAAAATTGTTTTTTTGCATTTTGAGTATTGGAAACGTGGAACTTATTAGACAGGTAGCTATAATTACTACTAATAATTATGTATATACTTGTTAATTATTATCAATAAATTTATAATTCAGGATGAATGCTTGTATTGTATGATTTACTATTGGTTTTAATGATATTTGATATACAACTTAATTAAAACGGAAGATACGTAAGTAATCTTTCGTTAACTTTATATGTATCCATTCAATGATAAGGGACAAGAACAAATTTTTGATTAATCATGTTCCAGGATAATGGAAATTTAGTTCTTTGAAGAGATTTGTCTAATCATCGTTTGCATATACATATGTATATCTCTACTCGTTCAACGAAAAGATAGAAACTTGCCACGTTCTTGTAGAACTAATAGTATACTATATACTTTTATACTTTATAAGTACTTATCTTTTTATTGGCTGATACTATTTTCCACATTTGGGTCAATCAACACTCAATTTGATTAAAAAAACAATTTATTCCAGAGCCTAAAAATACATAACTAAGTTTCCGCTATGATACATCCCCAGTGGAGCAAATTGAGATATAATTTATGTCAAATAAATTTAATATACACCCAGCCCATGTCTAACAACAGAATTATCAAAACAAAGAAATATAGTGTTACATAGGATTATGTTTATAATATCACGGGAATAATTATACTGAATCCTAACAATTCTGTTCAAGGAATAGACTGGCAAAAACACTTCATTTAGTAATTCAGGTGTGAATCAACTTGCTGTAACTAATACTTAAATTTTCCATATCTGTTTTGGTGTAAATATCATTTTATATATTAATGTCTATAAGTGATTTCTTTTTTTAAACTTTCCTATTTTTGTTGCAGCATAATTGTGAATGCTTTGAAATGCCTAAACAATGCAGATTTCGCACTTATGTTATGTGATGCGATTAATGTTTACAGAGGCGTTTTTTTAAATATTGTCTAGTTTGACCTATATACTATTTGTTACAGTCTATGCATTCTAATTTATAGACGACATTAGTTCGAGCAGCATATTTAATTTTCGGTATTATATTATATTTGTAAATAATTGTCTATCATTGTTTGGTGTAGTAAATCTTGATGTCTTGATATGTAACTTCTTAAATTTATATTTAATTTTGTCAGTTGAGTGGTTGACATATGGAACGGTATGATATATCTTACTATTGTTCGTCTAGAAACTATCCAGAATTTACTATTTGATTAAAACCTAATACAAAAGTAATGCATTAAGTAGGTTGCAGGGACAGTAAGCCATGGTCAAAATCATATAAGAACATCAGCTAACAAATATTGTTTATTGTTAACAGGTGTAATCTATGTGGAAAAGTAAAAAAAATAAAGTTGTATAGAAAAAGTGTTCAAGACGTTAAAAAATTGCTACAATTGAGTGCAGTATATGAGACAATAAATAGGATAAAAATGGGAGAGATATGAGCCATAGACCAGTTTCCGGAAGGCCGTCTAAGATTATTGGAAACAATCTGAACGGTTTAGTGACTTTACTACGACAAAATCCCCGCCGTTTCGAAAAGTGACTAACAATTTTGGAAATCAATTCAAATAAGCGTTTGACCAGAAACCGTCCGCAGTTCACTGGAAAGACAAGGTTACTTAACAAGAAAACAAAAAAATGTGTGCAATGTCACTTCTATAAACGCAACGAAGTCCTCAAGACGGTAATTTTAATGATGATTTTACATACATATATCTGACGAAAGTTGTTTTGAACTTGGTGCAAATCATCTAAAAATCCTATCAAGAAAAAATGTTACCGTTCCAATTTCCCACTAAAATAATGGTTTGAGGAGTATAGGCGAACCTCAACTTGCGAACAAAATACGTTCTATAAAAACTGTTCGGTTAAATGTTTGTAGGTTGAATTCGTAATGTGCGCATGAGCTCATTATATATGTACCATTATCAGTGCTCGTTAAACTTTGTAAAAGCTCCCGTTTATTGGAGGAAGACAACACTAACATCTAACATGCACATCGATTTTGTCTGCACAGCAACAGGGAATTACTAAACATCCGTTCGCAAGAGTAAGAGAATATGTTCGTTAGTTAAATAAGCGGTATGAATTTTGGTTGTTCGTTCCTTCGAATGTTTGTTCACGATGTTCACAAGTTGAGGTTTGTCTGTAATCTCCAAACGTGGTGCTACACCTCTCTGTATAATTAATGGCACCGATAATAGCGTAAAGTATTCTAAAATTCTTAATGGCCTCCTTTTTGAAACCGCTCATGCTTTATATCCCGAAGGGTGGCGCTTTCAACAGGACAATACAAGCTGCCATACTCTGCTTACACTACAGCTTGGATGCACGACCAACACTTGGCAACAATTCCATTTCTAAATGACCAGCAACTTCCCCAGATCTTACCTCCATACAAACCATATGGGAATTAATAAAAATTGAACTAGAACGAGCAGAGCCAGAAAGTAAATTTGATCCGGTCAGTCTTACAAGCCTATACCAGCATCACCGACAAGTATAGCAGTGAATTAGTTTCAGCAGTACCTCAAGCACAGATTCGAAAAATTTAGCTACATTGGATAGTATCGAGATGGGTCGGTAATTTGACACATCTGATTTGTCACCACTCTTCTACACTAGACATACTGTGGTAAACTTCCAAAACTTCCAAGGTCTCAGTACTTAAAATAAAATTAAAAATAGCCAGTAAAGGCTTCAGAAGAACGCCAGAACAATCCTTCAACACAAAACAGGGTACTTGATCATACCCCATATTAATTTGTTACATAGTGTCCTAGTAGCATACTTTATCTCGTTCTCAGAGAAGGCAGGAATTTGCACATTAGGCATACAGCGATTAGACTGCATCATACTATTGCAAGAAGCCGATGATATCCAAAACACGCTTGCAAAATGCTGAGAGAAGACGTTAACGATAGAGTTCGGATCTTCATAATATACGCCCTGATAATGTAGCTTCCCAGGAATCCTTGAAGTACCTCTCCGAGATTGAGCAAAAAACCAAAATTGTGAAGTATCTGAAACTAATGATGACTCAACGTTTGTCATGTATTGTTTGTAAGCTTCATGTATTTGAGACTCGCATATTCTTAAAACGTTGCAGGTCGTTAGGTGATCCAGACTTCTTATATTTGTCCAAATATTTACTTTACTTTATTTTGTCATATTATATAGACAAATTGACTCATTTTTAGGTAAGTTCTATGTAATCTATGTGTTCTAATGTTCTATCTAATCTATGGGAATGTTTGTGAATTGGGACAGCACATCTACAGTAATTATTTCATAATTACGTGATACCGAATTTTTGTTTATGAATTGAAGTTCTAAGAATTTTTATGCCATTCTCAGAATTGGGTAAAATATTAAGTATTTTGGATAAAAATTTTCATAAATTGTAGTTACATTGAAATAATACTCCTCTAGCAATTGTATGTACCGGCTTCCTACTTCTACAGTCAAAATTCTAAATAATATAATATTTCTAATAACTGTCGTAGTATTTCTCTTTAGTTTTTAAATACATACTTATATCATCAGCATCATTTACATGCGTGGGTTAAAGAATAGGTTCACAAAAATAAAAATAAATGAACAGAACACAACTTGCAATTTTCATGAATTGTGACTGATACAATAAAAAGAAAACCAATTTAATGACTGCTGAAACCAACCTGAACTCTCAAATGGAACACAAACTAAGCTTTGTAAAGAACTGACAATTGATGTATTGACCATTAAATATTAAATTGTAATAAATGTTGAAATAATTTTCATATTTTAGAGAATGTTTTCGGACAGATCCATCTATTTTCGAAATATGAAATGTTTTTTTGGTTTTTTAGCAATACTACCTATATATAGTAAGAAAAATAGAGTAGTGTTAATGGTATAACATACCTACTAATCTGAGGGCATACTTATACTGTGAACTTCGAACTTGAAACTTCGTCGTTTTATATTAAATACTGTTACGAATGGCGCCATCTAGCGACAAAGCCGTTTAAAATGGATTATGCAGTGCACTGTAATTATGATATATGGATGGTTCGCGTGTTTTCTGGAGACATTCTAGAGAGGGCGTTCTAGAACAGTCTAGTTTAGTGTAGAGAATTCTAGAAGCTATATTTTATGTATATAAGGGTGACAATCTCGTATGTGGGACAGTCTTGAACTAGCGCGTAATTAGAACAGACGCTGTGAATATAAATACGAAAAGTGCATATAAATTTGTGTTAGTTGAAATAAATAGTTTAAGTTAGTGTTCTTCGTTATTAAGTGTTAAATTAGTTTAAATAAATACTTCTGTTAAAATATTATCGCCTGAAGATTAGTTAAAACCCTAAAAACGTAACAATACATAGAGTATTCAAACATGTTATCTAGTACTACATTCTTCTAAATATTTTTATCTTTTAAGATTACGGCCCTAAAATTTGCATTTAAATTAAGAATAGGCATGTTTAGAAATATGGCATTATAGTAATAGCGTAATGTGAGTCGTTTCGCTGAGAAAATCAAGAATTTTATGATACTTTAAAAACTTTCTGAGCGTTATGCTCGGAAGTGGTACGGCTCATTAGCTTAAAACGCAATGTTTAACAGGGCATTTCCTTTCGCTACTTCTCACTTGCTCAAGCCCGAGTTATATCGATTAAATAGATAACTACATCGCGGTCTGTACGCGAAGCAAAATCATAAACGCAATGTACTAGAAAGAAGTTCGTTATTGCGAATTTAGTGTCGGTTATACGACTGAGTTCATCGTTGAAAAGATAATTACCTTTGCGGGTACTTTTTGTATGTTATCATTATTGTTTACATTCGAAAGAGGACTGAAAAAGTCCAGCAGAATTTACTGATTAGTTTTCATTTTCGAAACTCACAATTCTCCAGCTTCTTACGAAAGATTTCTTAAAAAAATGCCCGATAAATAAGCGATTTATTGAAATAGAGACAGACATATGTAAGTCAGCTTTTGAAGTAAACGTTGCCACATAAGAGTTTTTGTATTAGGTTAAGCTGGATGAAAAAACATAAGAATTATTACGGCCGTATATGTATGACAAGAACCCGTTCGTCGAATAGTAGAAGGTATCTTCTGTGATAAATACGTATTACATTAATTGTGACTGCATTTTTTAAATATAACTTTCAGATTATTAATTCAGTTTGTGTGGGCCCGCACTCTGGCAATAAGAAACCACAAATAGTGGTATTATAAATAACAATTTAATTTAATCGCTTATATTAAATTAATGTTAATTTCAATTCAAATCAATTGCTTTTAGTGATTACATACTGCAGACATCCGGACGATTCGTGTAGTATTTACATAATTTAATTCCTGCAAAGAATATCGAGATAGGGAGTCTCTTCTTCAAGGTTAATATTCAAGGCCAAGGTCTAGACTTGTGGGGATCTCAAATGACGTACAAATTTGACTGTTGGGATTACAATTTATTCTTGTGTAATAAAGCTTATGTATGTATGTGTATCTTCTTATAGCAGGACTAATATAAAATGGTAATGTGTTTGCATGGATGTATATTTTGAGAAGGAAGCTTATTGCCGCTTTGTATTTAGAATTATGTATTATCTTCCTAATGAAGAAAGCAATTTTGTATGGAAAATATGCTGTTATTTATGTAGAAATACCGTGCGTGTTTAAATTATAAATTTTTCTTTCATTAGCCTAAATATTCCAAACATTTTCAATAATAATCTCATATACACATGTTTTGTTTTATAGCAGCAAAAAAAAACGATTTCCTTTTAGTAGCTTTTTCGGTAATTAATTTTATTATTATGTTGTTCTATTTTCTGTAAGTACACATATGTATATCTCTTAGAAGGAACTCGTACATTCTTTATTTCTAGATTGCCTGTGTGCATAGGGTTGGATGTGGTGTTTATGTACAAATTTTCCTATACTGTTGTCTTGAAATAATTGGCGTGCTTGGCTAAGGGTTGTGGAATGGCTTTCTCGTTTTAAGCGTTAGGGTAACAGCCAATAGAAAGAATAAAGCTAGTTTTCCTCTTTAATCGTGTAATTGACTACAAGTGGATAAATCTAGTAATTATGCTGGATTAATAATTGTTATTGGTCGGTCCCATCACGAGAATGGCTTTTAAGATGATATTCTGTTATCCCATTGTTACATACCGCTGTAATAGAAGTGTTTGGTGTTTTAAATTATGTATTTGCTTGAAGAGAATAAAATATCTTGGAACCACTACCTTAATATACTAGGTATAAAGCAAGGGATATACATTGAATTATTATTTTCTAACAAATTAGGTTGCTAACAAAACAAAACGAAATCTAATGGGATTTTACTGTATCTATAGGAAACAAAATCGTCGTCAATACAACTGTTGGCACCAGTATCAAAACGAAATCATTCAATTTCATTCAAGCAATGGGTTTATAAACAAGAATTGGTTTAGTTCAGTGTTACTATGAATGCAACAGAAATTACACCGCTGGATTAGAAAGATTTTCTACGAGAATCGGTTTGAGAGCGCTGTCAAAGGAAAGCGTACCGCAATAGCATACAAACAATTTGAGAGAGCATGGTCCGTAACTGACCTACCAAGATCAAGAAGACCACGTATTAGTGATGATGAAGTTGTAGAGGTTCTTCATAAAAATTGGAACATAGCCAGGGGTAATCCACTAGCAATTGGAAATGCAAGTGCGATATCCAACCGACCGCAAGTGTTGTATACCATGGTTTGAAAAATTTTAAGCAAAATTCTAAAATTGTATCCGTATCAACTGAAAATGCTGTTTGATATAAAGGAGGCAGATCTGACTAGTAGGTAAGATTTTTCTTTGGGAGTAATGGTTCAGATGGGAATTGAACCCGAAGGATTATTCCCTATTTCATGGACAGATGAGGCAGTTTACTCTGGATGGCGGAGTTAATACACAAAACTGTTGTATAGTGTAATAAGTAGGTTAAGTTAGATAAATAATAGTATATTATGACACTAGTGCATAATCACTTCATCTTTTAAAGCACGAGTAACGAGTTTTAACGTGACGAGTGCTTTAAAAGATAATTATGCACTGTGTCATACGATATTTTTTAGTATAAATGCAACAATAATTTTAACTAGAAGAAATCAAATCAATAATTTCAATACATTTTATCGAGTGATATGTGTCTCTATATTATGTCATTTGACATTTCACTTAATTATTAAACCTCATCGTTGTATTAATAATGTCGACAGAAATTCAAAAACTAGCTGCTGAAGCTGAATTAAGTTTAATACCTGCAAAGTCCAAATAATAATTCAAATCAATAATCAATAATTCCAATACATTTCACTGTACTATTAAACGCTTGGGAGTGGCTGTTACCAAGCAACCTTTATACGCACGGCGTGCGATAAAAGCCCGATTATGCACGCTTATGGGTGTGTTTTGATTGGTTTATGATACATGCATACTAAAAAAAACAATAATATATCTAGGTTAAGGTTTGTAGCAATAGGAATATGCAGCGATTGCATTATTAATTAGGTAACAAATACATCACAGTTACATATATGTACATATAAGTAATGGGCATATAGACATATAGAAGACAGAGCAATTATTGTTGTGGTAGCAAGAAGTAACAATAAACGTACATGAATTACTAGTAGTGTAATTTAATGGTGATCAACCTCACCCTCCAGAGCAGAACCTGGTCCCCCTCACTGGGGACATCACACTGTAGAATCTGGTGCGCAGAAAATCCAGAAAAAATTCAAAATTTAAGAAGGACTTTATGACAAGAAAGTCACAATTTGATGCGGTTTTACAGTTATTATTGGTCCGTATTTCTACGACAAAATGCAGAATGGGCACGCAGTATCTGTAAGTGTAAACGGTGAACGATACCTACTTGCAAATTTTAAAAGATTATGTTATTCCACAGCTGCAAAACGAGCAGCATAGAATTGAAAACATCATTTTTACGCAGGATGGAGGACAAGAGTTAAAAGACAATATTACGGAGCAAATTGATGCAATTCTACCAAAAATTTGACAGAATGCTGTGTACAATTTGCAGGGAACGTTGGTAATCTTACAACAACAGAATGGAGTATAATTGCAAAGTGTGTATACAGCAAATTTGATTAACTCGAATAAGTGAAGTTTTCAAAAAACCATTCTTCAAAGAGGTTAGGAAACGACTTATTTTAAGGATACGATTATACAGTGGCGGCTCGTGGTCAATTATACTGGGAGGTCAAAAATAAATTTAAAAAATAGGCATACTTAAAAAATATAAATATTTTACCTTTAAATTCCGCTTTAAATAGTCTTAAACTGGAGGTCCATTCATCGTTCTTTAGCAGTGGAAAAGTGTTGAATAACACATTCGTTAAAATCGCATATATTTGTTTTTAAAGTAAATAATCGACGTTAAATGTCTTTATGCGCGAAAGTATGCATAAAGGTTAACAATAATTACCAAACAATATATATGCTCTTATTTTATTACAATAACGTATTACATGGAGATAAGAACAAATTCACTGACGAAAAAAAATGCAGATATTACTTTGCTTATTATTTTCTTTCTAAATGTACACTAAACTAAATCGAATTAAAAGAAAAGTAATATACCTAAACTCAAACGAAAAAAAAAATCTAATGAAAATCTGGTAGATTCAATAAAGATCACAAACAAATCGCGGCTATAAACACACTCGCACTTTCGACAAACTTTGCTAAAAGAAGGTT
>SMLS01070819.1:0-15798 GCA_004785975.1 Popillia japonica | reverse complement strand
TAATTATTCCGCTAAGAGCTTTAATTTCCTGTCTAATCTCTTATTATAATCTGAATTAAATATGCCATATAACTGAGTCGTGAACAATAGCTTTGGGGATTCCTCGAATGCTCCAGCGATAATAGCGACGTAGTTATCACGGCGTTCGAGACACTCGACGACGTAATACCACCAAGATACGGTTAATCTACTCTAAATCTCGATTCAATGTCTATTCCGTAGAGTGCACTGGTCTGGAGGGCCTGTCTTGCGTAATAAATTGGGTTTTATGTGCCAGGTAAGGTAGTCGTTTCTATTTAAGTGGAGTACATAGTTCTTTACGTCTGATTATCATAAAATATTGATTATTACCCCTCCCACTTCTCCTCACCTTATAAATAAATACCTCAACTGGTGCACTCTCATAAAGTCTTACAACAAGACAAAACAAAATTGATCAATTATTTCGTTCGTCGCGAAATCTCAAGGAAAATCGTACAAAAAAAAGGAGGCGGCTGCCAATAAAGGTTTTTCAATAAACGTTGGACGTAGTCTCCAATTCGTGATTTTAATTTAATTTCAACAGGCGATGTACTCGCTCAATTTCACCGGCACACAAGCATTGACCGCCATTGAATGGCTCGCTAGTGAATTCAATTGTGAGTGTCGTCGTGAATGGGCGAAGGGAAGAACGAGGCATCTCGCTTTTGTCAGGGACTACTGTGTTGGTCGGGAAATATGTATCTCTGCCCATTGAATATTGGAATATCTACCTGTCACACGTCTGAATAGTGGACGTGAATTTCCATAAATTTTATAAATAGGTGAAATTATTCTAGTGCGATATTGTTTTGTTTAATTACGTCACAACAATTTATTAAACGCCGTATGTAGAATTAAAGAGCGAAATTGTGGAGAACAATGTATGTAGGATCAGGTTAAAAGGAGCTTTCTTATTGACAAAATTCTCTATTCTTTTTTTTGCGCTTTCTGGCACAGTTTAAAAACCACGTAAATCGCCGCAAAAATTTGACGTTTGTCAGCGTTGACACTTGTCAATTTGACGTTTGTTCTAGTCCACCATGTCAGCGTTGACCTTTCTCACATTTGAAGTTTGTTAATGTTTATGACGTTTGTCAGCGTTGACGCTTGTCAATTTGACGTTTGTTCCAGTCGCCAATGACGTTGATGTTTTTAAATGTTTACGTTTGTCACATTTGACAATTTTTCAGATAGAACTTTGTTGAGGTCAATGTTTGTCAGATATGCCGCCTGTCAGCGTTGACGTTTGTCACATGTGACGTTTGACACATTTGACAATTTTGCAGATTGAACTTTATTGAGGTCGATGTTTGTCAGATTTGCCGTTTGTCAGCGTTGACGTTAGTTAGATTTAACGTTGGCCAGTGTTGACCTTTGTCAGTGTTCACGTTAGTCAGATTTAACGTTTTCCTGCGACTCGGTTTGGCCTCATTGACGTTTCGCTGATTTGACACTTGTCAATGTTGACCTTTGTCAGATATAACGTGTGTCTCTGTTGCTGTTTGATACATTTCATATTTTTTGTTAACATTTGTCACATTTGACAATTTTTCAGGTTGAACTTTGTTGATGTCGATATGTGTCAGATTTGCCGTTTCTCAGCGTTTACATTAGTCTGAGGTCATCGATTGTAGTAAGGTTGGGCCAATTGGTCCTTTAACCTTTCTGTTGCATGTTGTTTGGCGGTTGTAGGCCGCCGAGAATGTGGAGATCAGAAGTCCTCATTTTGTGGGCTCATCTGGCCGAGGCTAATTAGGCGTCTTCGAGTATCTTCCTGGTGTTTACACGGGGCGGAGGCCTATCCGGATCCAACTCCCCAAGGTGTTCTATGAGCGGGTTCTCCGAGCGAGAAGCCCTTTCAAGGGTTCCTCTGGCCAGCGCCATGGCATACTCATTAAATGGTGGAATTGCCAGATCCCTGTGGATCTGGGCATTAGACAGAAACCAGGGTGCCCCGACAACCATATGGAGCACCCTGTTTTGAAGCGTGTTGAGCGCTTAATCTGAGTCATGCTGACACTGGACCAGGTTAGGACACCGTAGGTAAGAATGGGTCGGAGAAACACGGTGTAGGTCAGTAGGTTGATTTTAAAACTTAAAGTGGACAAAGGACGGCCCTCGCCCGGAGAACTTTTGAGATGATACTTGAAAAGTGCTGAAGAATCACGAGCTTGGTATCGAGTATGAGTCCCAGATACCGAACCTGCGAACTCTGAGAGGCGCTCACCCTCGACGGTGATGTTGGTCGGCGGGGGTTTTGCTTTCTGGAAAAACGAATGGCTTCGCGCATTTCGTCGGATATACTCGAAGACGCCATTTGTGTGACCATTCAACCACAGAGTCGACGGAACTCTGCAGTCTGCAGCAGATTAAGGCGACGTTGCTTGACGTGGTGAACAAAGCCGTGTCGTCCGCATAGATGGCTAGCCTAGTGTGCGGCTGGCGAGGGATATCGGCGGTGAAGAGAATGAATAGTTCGGGACCCAGAAGGGATCCCTGTGGAACACCAGCTTTTATGGGCCTGTGAGCCGAAACTTCGCCAAAGCGCTTAATGCGAAAGCTTCTACCAGATAGGTAAGATTGAATTAGGACAATCAGGTTCGAGTTTATGCCAAAGCGCCTCATCTTGAATAGTAGTCCATCATGCCACACCAGCACAAGGCATGGACAAAGTCCAAGAAGATGTCTCGCAGACGTCACAAATCTTGTGCCATTACGCAGACCATATTTCCAGCTATGCGTTCTAATCTACCAGAGGAAGAAAGATCCAAAGACAAATATCCTATCTTAACACATACGTCAGAAAAACTAGAGGTTGCTGTACTAAAGAAGGAAGGTTAAGGCATAAATAAGCAAGTGTTCAAAGCAAAAGATTTACCAAACTAATTGATGATATATCTGTAATGAGTCAGAACGGTCTAATGAGAAAAAGAACTGCCCCAAATATCTTTCATTCTAACCACTTTCCAGATGACACAGTTCGACTGCACTACGGGCTGTTTCAAGCCTCAACAATAACCTTTGACAATGCCTCATGTTACGACAAAGATTTCGCCGCAGGGATATTTTTTCTTTAGTGAAAAATTATATGAGCAGGGAGTGGTCCACTACTTAATGTATATGCAATAGTGGTTAGCTAATTTTGGTAAGATTTCAGAGGGCAAAGTGTGGGATTTTGTCTTTGGTGTTGCTATTTGATGCTCCAGATACTGTCGGTGTATAGTTATAGGGCTGCAGTGATTCTACATCTCCATCTTTCTCTCTAGGTTGGTATTACCTGCAGCATTCGTTACTTTGTCAACTGGAGGTTTCGGGTTTTTCAATTTTGGGATTAGACTGTCTGACATCATTACCGTTGGCAAGTTCTACCCAATTTTCAGTTCAGATATTGGAAGATTTTTGACCCCTCCGTTCAACGGAGGAAGCATACCACCCGTTGGGGTGCCAATACCCTAGGACGTACTGTTTTTTGCGATTTTGCAATACTGCGTTGATCGCTGCCATTCTTAGTTTTCTCAAAGATGGGGGCTTCATTCATAAAACGTTAGTGGGTACCAGGGTCGCTATTCGTTCCTGAGCAACACACTACTGCCATTACCAAGTCCCCCAGAAACGATGCCTGGTGTGTCAGAGGCTGCAGAGATCTGTTAATAGGTTGTGGGGTGGTCTCACAGATGAAGTATCAAGATAAATGCTAACAAACCTGTAGCTGTCCAATTTTGCAGAAGACGTAATCTGCCTTCTTTGAATGTCATCAGAGACTGTGAGTGGCAGTGTTGATGTCCACACGTGCAGTACCTTACCTAGCGACATAGTTCATAAAACAATGCTCACAGCAATGCTGGAATCCAATTTTTTTCGGGTGCGCTCGGCTTTGGTTTCTCTGACATGCTAGAAGAGTTCCATCAGTTTGAGGGATGAAGAGGCTCAAAGAAGAGGCTGGTGCTGGATCCTGACCTGGTGAGATATTGGGGTGATGGAGCTGGGACTTCCATAATCCCGAATAAGAAAATCTAGAAGAATCACTACCAGAAAGATCAGAAGGCTAAAGAAGTTTTGGGTACAGCCTTAGGGCACGTCAGTCCTCAGTATGATACAAATATGTTAAAATAGGCTATCAGGTATCCTGCTGCCATCATTAATTAAGTAAGATTTTTTTTTATAACTTCAAAAAACTATTTATCTTTTGTATAGCTAAATGATCGGCTAGATGGCGCCATGATCGCACATATTGAATTCCTGTCATGTCTCTCAGCTTAGCTCTTTTTCCTTGAAAGCTTCAGTATACTCGATCCCGATTTTACATGAAATCAATAATTCTATAGGACAAGCCAATTTATCTCCCGCATAGAGGAAGCTCAAGACGAGATGTGCTCAAAATTATGAGATTAGCGAAAACTGAAAGGAAAAAGGCGCAAAATGGAGTCTGAACTTTGCTCTTGACATTACCTCGACTAAAATGGCGAAGATGTCCGCCAAAGTAATTCATTTTTAAATTGATTCTCCTATACTACATTTCCTTCTAATGCAAAAAATTAGGAAGTTATGCCTCCTGCAACTTTTTAATGTCCCTTTGAAAGTGATACTTTTCCGCACCCCAATCTAATAAAATATTTTTAGTGGCGCGAACTCAAAACGAAATAGAAATAATTGGAATATCTGTTCTAACACCTTGCTCCTTGTATCTACATAAAATCGCACTCAACCATGACTTGTTTTTTACAGCTCCAGGTCGTTAAATTTTATATCAATCTGAATTGCACCCAAAATCCATAAAAAAGATATTCCCAACCAACTTTTAAAAAAGAAAGCGATTGTGGTTCATCTCCGCAGGATATAAAATATATCCCTGTTCTCTGCTTGCACCCCTTCTTTTAGATTTAAGGTAGTAAATATCAAGAGGGAGGTTAATAATAAGAATAAGCAGCATATAAACCGTGCTAGATACTACATACGTTCTCATTCGGTCTTCGTTTCAAATATTTGCCGACGATTCTTTCTCGTCACGATAAGTACTTATGACGAATTCCTATTCTTTTCAACTTTTCGACTTTTCTCTTCACTTTCTCCCAGGTTTCAAATCGTATTATACTTCAATCTCTTGCAAAACAAAGAATATATTTTTTCCGTTCTAACTTTCGGAGAAGTTCCAGGGAGAAACGGTTTCCTCTGTAGCTAGCTTAGGGATTGAAAGTTTGTCTTTGTCAAGTTGATGAGTGCGTGCTTTTGTTGTAGTGAAAGCGTTAAAAAGGAAATGGTTATTTATTTTGCTCCTCATAAAATGAAAGTTAAAGTTTGTTAATAGAGTTCTTAGAATAACTGAATTCTATTCTCAACTGTTTGATAATGTGAGCATGACCCATAGATGCAAATTAGTCATAATTGGATGGAGCCAAGGCTGATATTTCTCCTTCGTCTATGACGATTTTGCCGAAGCGATTCCTGCTCCTGCTGAGTTCTAGCATCGCCTCTGAGCTTCTCTCTGTGTTTGACTTTTGTGTCTTATGGTGGGTGGTGGTGCAATATGGAGCATAGTCTTACATCTAGAGTGAGTTAGCTGAACTGCTGTTGGTGATTTGCCAACCACAATTCTATGGGGAAGTGACTTCCTTGGTGGCGAGCTTGTGATCTTCTTGCTTTAACTTCATTAGATTGGTATTATCTCTCGAATTTGTTTGGGTCGCTATTCGAACCTGAGCCACAGCCCTCAAACCCAAATACCAAACTGCCACAATTTACGATGCCTGGTGTGTCAGAGGCTACAGATGGTGATAAATTTTGGGCGTGGGTTCACAGTTGAAGTATCCTATAGCTTTAGCTGACCTCCCATCAAAGCCATCGTGGAGAATCAGAAGCTACGTTCATAGCCTTGATGCGTAGTAGCTTACCTAGTGACTTATTTCTTAACGCAATGCTCACATTTTGTCTCCATTTTCTGGTAGTGACTCCCAGATTTCTTTGGGTACCATCGACTCTCCCGACATACTGCAAGAGCTCTAGCAGTCTGAGTATCCAACTTTAAATCTCTATGGAGTTTCTCCAACCCTTTCTCCCATTCTGACAGAAGAGGGTGGCATATGGTTCGTAAAAAAACTCTCAGATTGATAGGAGCATCAAAATGTCAACTCTGAGTGAATTAAAAACGGTTTTGCTCGACCAGAAAAGCTATTGGTGCAGCAGTTTGGGGAACTGCATCTTGATAGACAGCTACCCCCCGCCAAGACGTAATTGGGCGATCATACTGGGGCTTCTACAATCCCAAATAAACGTGACCAGAAGAATCACTACCAGTTAAAGATTAGAATTGGTTATTCACTCGAATTAATTTGGAATCATACATCTTGAACAGATGATAGACAAGTGCAAACGAACATTGAAGACCACCCGCAGTAGAATTTGGAAAACGTGGGGATTATGATGTATCTATGGCTTGCCTGCGTATTACTGATGACGCAAAAAGCACGCCAACAGCTGCTTTGCCCCCAGAACCTGCAGTTGCTTTCTCGGACCTATCCTTGGCATGTATTTCCCAAGTTGACAATGCCCTTAAGTATACCGGCGAGGACACGTAGGTAGTCTGTTTCTGCTGAGTTGAAGCATAGCATTTGCTCATTGCTTGTTAAAATTTCCAATGAATAGATTGGAATGTCTTGAGTTCTTAGTTGAGTGCTGGGTGGTGGCGCAACATAAGCATAGCCTTACATCTAAAGTGAGTTAGCTTTACAACTGATGTTAATGATTTGCCAAGCACAATTCTATGAAGAAGTGTGGCCTTCCTACTGTTTTTTTATTTATCTTATGCAGAGAAGCCACTTTTTTACCTTTTGGACTTCTCCAAAGACTCTCAGAGGTATGGAGATCTCTCTTTGCGTCACATTTTCTGGTTATTGTTCCTTTATTGGCAACTTTGATCTATTTTAGAGTTAGAATAGCCTTCCTCAGAGAAATGAGACTTTAACTGAACCAGTGCTTTGCAGCTATAAACTATATATTCGGTGGTGATGGTACCAAGTTCGCAAAATCAACATCCCTTTTGTTTTATCTGTGTGAGATAGATTTTTAGAAGGCAAGAAGTTAGCAAGCCTGTTAAGTTTTCTTGATTCTGATTTATAAAAACTTAAACTTACCAACAGTGTCGGAAGCTGATTTTTTTGGAGAAATCCCATCTAACTGCATATTTTCTTTAATATTTCAATGATGTTAACTAGAATACCCAAGAATGAAGTCATACCATCTTGAATAACCAAAACAATTAGCTGCTACAATGATAAAATGCTTTTCGATGCACTCATATACAATTTAATTGGTACTAAATAGTTTCTCTGGTTGAGGGTCATCTTCATACAAAAATTTTGGCAGTTTTCCACGTCAAAATCGCCTATCTTAGCACTGCCTCATTCGCAAATATCAAATTTCAAATATTTTGTCTTCAGCAACTACACTGTAAAAGCTTATGAGAACCTTGATGATAGTATTGGAAGTCTGGACAGGTTTTAAAATATCTTTATCTGGAAAAAAACTGAGCTGCAAGCCTATTGGAACGCTATAAGGATCAATTAACGCAAAACATCTTTACGGAAATATTAGAATAAATTTTGACAATACCAGTGAAAGTCAAGACCATAGAAGCACAGAATCCTGTTGCCACAACAGCAAATCTTTTCTTTCCGCACATAGAAGAAAGCGTCTTCATACTGTAGTGGACCATTTTGCTGGTTCAAAGTTTATGGTTCCTGGTTAGATACTGTGATGTTTGAGGACTTGTCCTCCTTCCCAGCTAAACAAATTATGGGTAGGAAGGTGCTTATTGGTCATAACAATTTGTTTGCCTGTCTTGTACCACATTCCACTACCACTTGCCAGCCATATTTGTTATGCAGATGTTCAAGATAACATGGTTGAAGCTATATGGGCGTATAATATTATATCTGCAATATAAAAAATGGATGTTGTAAAGTGGTAAAGTCTAGGAGAATTAGGAAACTTGGTTACATTAAAAGACCAAATGAAGCCAAACTTCGATTTTGATTTCAAACGGCATCCCAGCAGCCAAGATGAAAGTTCTCAATAGCGCTAGGTACAGACTCAATTGTCTGTCAATTAGAAATATGTGCCATTTAACAATGTGTTCAGGAATATTAGGTAGACTGAACCCTTATTTGCGATTGAGTCCAAGCTAGCTCATGCTAGTGTGCTAGCTCATGGTAGTGTGCTTACACTCAAAGCTCTGAGCCAATGAAACACAGTTAAACTGTATACCAAAATACTGTAGTTGTGAGGGTACTGAGCCTACCGGTGGTCTTGCAAAGGAAAATGTGAAGTCAAAATTTACTGGATTTGAGCCATTTTCTCTTCTTCTAAGTAGTCTAGTATGAGACTAAACAAAAGACCTCACACTGCATCAGTATTCCAACATTGAAACAATCAAAAAATTGTTGGTTTCTCAGCTATTAAAGCCAAATTCTTCCTGGATCTTAGCAAGGGAGTCACAGTTTTTGGTCAGAGAAATGGTAGAACATAGTATATGCGACTTTGTGGCAATGGCTCGGCAGTAGCATCACCACGTCAATCACAAGCATCTGAAGATGATAAAGGCGTAGTTCCTAAGAAGATACTGGAGCTCTTGAGAAGCTGAGGAATAAATGAAGATCGCATTGAGGATCAGGCAATGGATCCCTAATAAACCCACTCTAATTTAGTCTGATCTAGTTTCATTCAAGAGACCTAAAGTAAAGACAAACCTGAAGATCAAGAGGCTGATGTAAATAAGTATAAATGCAATCGATGGTTATAGAGTGTTGAATAATATTCCCGATTTCACCTGTAAGACAGAGATATTAAAGGAAGACGGCAATAGCAACGATGACGCCTACTAGGTAACAAAGTCCAAGAGGTAGAAGAGGCTGTCCATGAAACTCTAGATAAGCACCAATAGAAACTTGCTAAAACCTGAAATATTGGACCATGCCAAACTTGCCTTTAAGCACGTGTGAGATCAAATGAACTTATTATGGTTGGTGCCAAGTCTAGATATGCCAAGAGCTCTATATCCAAATTGATCAATAGTGATCTCACTACAATTTCTGAAGCTAGTATAATAGCTATGGCGTTGTGGTTTGACGGCCACTACAGTGACAGCCAATAACATCTGTGGTGTCACTTTAGCGAATCTTCAGACTTCACTATTCCCGGGCGTTTCCTAGTTTCCTAGCAAAATTCCAAATCCTCCAACCAAAAGTTCCAATTAGGACACGATTGAAATTAGGACCTTTCGCCACCACATGGCCACCACACCCTGTGAAGCGCACATCCACACAGTTGCCCCAATCGATATACACAGATCTGTGCTGTTCAGATTATTCGTGACAATTCGCATAACAATCCACGCAACACCCTACATACTTAACCTGAACACGCGATACTCTCGTTTGAATTCGTGTTAACTGTCGAAACTGATCAACGACGAGAGGCAGCGCCCTCTAATGTCAGGTGATTCGCCAGCAATTATTCGACACACAGCTCCATATCACGCACAAGTTATTAAGTGACTTTGATGGGGCGGCTCGTTGACAACGTTAACGTTTTAAGTCGGGGGGACGTAATTAACGCCATCTGTCTATATCGGTTAAAATTGATGAAGTGATTTTTTTTTGGTTGTATTTATGTCAAAAAAAAAAACAAAAAATTAGTGCTGCAAACTCTGTGATTTATTGCGTCTAAACTTCTTCCTAGTCTTTTGACTTGTACGTTGACTGAACACAAAGATATCACAACATCCCATCGTAGGATCTAACATCTCTTGTGGTAACCTTAAAACATCAAACGTGTAAATTTAATTCCCGCAGGCCCGAATTACGCGCTTACATTTAAATGGATCCGTGTAAATTTTCCTACCACACGAGTATTTATATATTAATACCGAGGCCGGCTCGCTAACCCGCCTCAGCGATGGGCCAACAGCCCCACGTTGCTCAGTAATCCTTTTATACACGTGCAACACACACACACACACACACACAGTAGTGTAACGCACATCCTACGCTGTACTCTTTTTGTTAATGGAACTTTCAAATAAATCAAATTATTTCACTCTCAATGTCCGTAGGGTGGGAAGCCTCGTCCTACCGCATTCTTCTTGTTCTTGCCTGCCGTTCTCCAGCAGCTGAAAACCGCAAATTTTCGGTAAAATGCGATGACGACTGATAGCTAAAATGATGTTCGTATTATTTGCGTGTATGTAACGGAATGTAATGAAATTAAATAATACAAACATTTAAAGTCGCTTTTAAAAGCTTGTCCGGTTCTGGTTGAATTCCAGGCATATACACTTCAACGGAGATTATTTAAATTTATTTCGAGAGATGTAGTATACTGGGTAATCCAGCTGTAATGTGGTAGGTATGTAGATTAATCGGGCAAAAATTAGTATCTATCCACATTACATTTTCCGGGGGTATTGTTTACAAAGTAGTTATTGTCGAAAATCTGCAAAGAATGGCGGTGTTGCTATATTTAGCAGAGTAAATTGTCCTTTTAAATTTCACGAGTTAGGTTTTCTGCAGACGTCTTGTGTGGAGAAGGAATTTGAGATTTGTGGTGTATCATTGATCAGGTCTCCTGATTCAGATGTCAAATTCTGTTACCAAAAGCTTTATGAAGTATTGTACAGAATATGTAAGACATCAACTGAAGTTGTTCTCTGTTGTGATTTTAATATCGACCAACAAAAGGATTCTTGCCAAAAGACAGAATTGAACAACTTATTAACATCCTTCGGGTTACAGAATAGTGTCTCAAAATCGACTAGGATAACATATAACTCCTGTACTCAAATCGATTACTTTTGTACTAATTCCAAAAACAAGTATCATTGCTCAGTTGCTCGTAATGGTATTTCTGATCATTCAGCGCTGGTGTTGTACCTACCGTACAAATTCCGTGGACGACGGTTTCCAGATATTTATCAACGTTTCAAAAATGTAATACTATCGGCTGTTACTTTGTGAAAATTCATGATAATTGAATGAATGAGTAAATTAAATAATACTCTGGATTACTTTGTAAAAAAATTCACCTATATTTGGCACAAACTAAAACATAATCAGTGACTGCAGTTTCGACAATATAACTGTCATTATCAAACTAACCTACAAACAAGATTAACAGGCACTATATATGGAACTAGTTAATAACCTAACCTAATAAAATACAAAATACTTAACAAATCAATCTACCATAAGTGAAACCAACAAGAGAGGTATTAAAGACAAGCTTTGAAAAGAGGGGTGTATAAAATATCTGTTTGATCCTTGAGTAAAATTTCTTCTGAATTTCTACTAGTTTTAAAAATTTCTAAGGCTTCTAACAGATTTAGTTTTAGACCTTTATCTCTAAAATGTAATAGCTTGATATTATTTTCTTAGAAATTATGATTATTGTCCATTAAGTGGTTTGCAAAAGTAGAATCTTGTTTGTAGGTTAGTTTGATAATGACAGTTATATTGTCGAAACTGCAGTCACTGATGTTTTAATTTGTGTGCAAATATAGGTGAATTTTTTTACAAAGTAATCCAGAGTATTATTTAATTTACTCATTCATTCAATTTATCAACGTTCTTTATTATTACTTTGATGTTTCGTTTCCCTTAAAACAAGGAAAGAAGGGTATTAGCGAGAATACTTGGGTGACTGATGCTGTCGTGCGTGATTCTAGTGTCAAACAAAAGAGTATGTTCCAAATAGCTAAGGAGGGTGGGTTGAAATGATGGTGATTGGGAGTCATAAAAAATATTTAAAAAGGAACACAGAACTCTTGTTAGGTAATCAAAACTCTCATATCATACAAACACAATAAATAATGCCCCGAATAAGACTAAAAGTATGTGGAATGTAATTAACAACACTGTAAAACCAAACACTTGAAAAATGCCAACTAGAATTAGTCTTGAGAATGACGTTATAAATAACCCATTGGATCTGGCTAACACATTTAACAATTATTTTACAGGTATTGCTTTTCCTGACACAGACGACACCCTGCGCAGTATAGATTTGTCACTAGAGAATGGAAACTATCCAACTTTATTTATTACTACAGTAACCCACAGTGAAGTATATTCCACAATGCTGGAGTTAAAGTCATCTCACTCTTCGGGCATTGATGGTATTTGTAGTAATATTTTGAAATCATGCATTGATAGTGTTGTTCAACCATTGGCGTGTTTAATAAATCAGTCACTTTCAACTTTTAAAAAAGGTAGTAAAGAATGCTTGGGTAATTAGAGACCAATTTCAATTTTATCCAGCGTCTCTAAAATTATTGAGCGAGTTGTATTTAATAAAGTCTACGATTTTTTTGTCTAGGCATGACATTTTATCACTGAAACAACATGGCTTCCGCAAGGGTCGTTCTACTCATACTGCTGTGTTGCATTTCATTAATTATTTGTATAATAGCTTGGATTGTGGAAATAAAACGGTCGGCATATTTATGGGCCTTAGTAAAGCCTTTGATTGAGTTGATCACTCTCTGTTACTCGCAAAAATGGCTAATTATGGCTTACGAGGTGTGATCCTTGATTGGTTTTCCTCCTATCTTCAAAACAGACGACAAGTTGTAGAGATTGCGGGTTCACAATCAGTATCGAAGTCTGTTAAATTAGGCGTACCCCAAGGTTCTGTCCTTGGCCCCTTGCTTTTCCTAATATTCATCAATGACTTGCCTAATATATGTGACGGTGGTAATTTAACAATGTTTGCGGATGACGTATCTTATTTATGTGTAGGGGAAAGCATTGATGGAGTACTGATAACTGCAAATTCAATGTTGTCTAGGTTTAGTAAATGGTTTGCGACGAATAGGCTGGTGCTGAATTTGCAAAAAACTAATTTTATTCATTTCACACGAAAAACCAAGTTACGCGATGTTAGTTATTTATTAAAACAGACAACGTCAGTTAACTTTCTTGGACTTCGGGTGGGGTGTGATGCTGGGTGGGAGGAACACATCAACAACCTATCTAAATCTTTAGCGTCGATATGCTTTGCACTATACCGGCTATCGCACATCGTTAAGGCTCTATTTTCACTCCTAGCGAGTACATCCTAAACTAACGTCGGGTGTGTGTGTGTGTTTACCAGTATATTTACAAATAAATTGGATAACAGAGGGAACTAATAGTACCAGTTGTCGATCATACTGCGAGATGAAAGAAGACGGCAATATACAAAGTGAGATAGCACGGTCGTGACATAATGACAAATGTTGAGAAAGGGACGCGAAGGGGTAGAAAGGGGTATAAACAGGTAGAAAGTGAAATTCGAATTGCAGTAATTGCTACATGCATATTTACGTATCTACTCTGCGCTCAATACGTTTGAAGGTATTTTGGCTTATAGGAATTTTCGTTTTGTTTTATTTAATTTTTTGTATATAATATAGTGCGGCGTAAATATTGATAAAAAGATACAGACTGATAATTTGTGTGAGATACTTTAATCTTAGAAATATATTATTTTTCTATGGTATTTTCAAAACTATGTCTAATAAAAGTATAGCAATATTTTTTTTTGTGCGTATATCGAACAAAAGAAACTTTCTTAGTGCTGGTACTCCGTCACAATTTCACCGCATTTTGTAAGATGTTATCAATAACAAAACAAATTTTTAGGGAAATTGTCCAATATAATAACAGCATTTCTCTTAATTTTTCATTTCCAATTGAATTATTTACAGACATAATATCATGTCGTGCGCGCTGGTCTACTGATCGCGCTGGTTCACCGGTGGCTGGTGCGACCAAACTCGAAGAGTTTGGTGCACCAGCTAGTTGTCCAATATAATAACAGCATTTCTCTTAATTTTTCATTTCCAATTGAATTATTTACAGACATAATATCATTGCTTTACCATTGCTAAAGTGAAAAATTACTTGTTTTTTTCTAGGCGTAATAATAGTATATATACTGAGCCAATTAGTTTGAGGACAAGTTGAATTTTCCGCCTTGTATTTCTTTGTATAGGTTGGTCAAACTGGCTGTAATGCTATTAAAAAATTACTTCCTTCTATTTTACAGCATTTTCATAGTTGGCTAGTGTTCGTAGACGTTTGGCGTTATTATGATTTTCTGTTAGCTTAGTCGTCCTGTTATCATATTCGTGTTTTTGTTAGATTTTATTAAAACGATTACAAGTGTTGTTTGAATATTTAAAGAATAAGATTTTTCAGAATCGGTTACATTCCTACTTAAGCCTGTTTTACACGACGTTAAATTTACGCGAAAATTAACGAGAACATTTATGAATAAATTTACAAAACAATTTATGATTTTCTGTTTGCAACGTATCTCCAAATTTTTAACACAATTTATTGATGCATTAAGACAGGTTCTAAATAATTTTCGAAAAAATTTAGTAAATTTCTTTACATAATTTTCTGTTTGATACGTATCAAATCATTTACTCCTAAATTTTCTCATAAATTTTTGGGTAAATTTAACGTCGTGTCAAACAGGGTTTACTTTAAAATAGTTGCGAGAGGCTATCTATTATTAGGGAAATAAGAAATATCGGTGTTAATAACCCTGGTAGCATTATTTGACAACATGAAAAGGCGTGTAAATTTATGTTTACAAAGTGATGGTAGTAATTTTAAACATTTCCTATAATTATAATAATAACATCATGTTTCTTGTATTATAGTTTAAAGAAAATATTATTTTGTTTAATAGAGAATAAAGAAATATCTTATTAAATGCACCCACTTCAAAATGTTTATAGAATCGCCTATGAGTAAACCACAGGTTGGTCGATTTTAAGGAATAAAAGTTGGTGGAAAATTCAATTTGTCTCCATTCTTTTGGACTCACTCTGTACAAGAGAAAATCTACAAACTCTATATGCATGTGTATGAAATCGTCGCAATTTTTGTGTGCGTAAGATTACAAATCATTAGGTTGGCAATGCCCAGACACCGCGGCGATAATGTGTCCCTCTTTTAGGAAGTTGCCTACCGGTACCGTGTCTTTACATTCTATATTTATTAGTCTTACACTACTACAAGTTTTTGAGCATTCATGTGTCACAATTAATATGAATCAGAGAAAGTATATGATTTTTTGTATATACAGGTCACCAACAGGTAGTATCGACGTTTTCTTAGAGAATTTGTACAATATGCTGCACAATGTATGCGTTCAGAATGGTGATGGCCGTGGTCGTCTGTGGCGACTTCAATATTAATTTTAACGAAAACAGTGAAATTGTCCAATCTCTAATGAATATATTTATATCTTTCGACATGGTACCTTACATACACGAAAATACTCGGGTTACGCTGACATCCAGTACTTTGATAGATAATATATTTGCAAGTAAGAGAGTTGGCATGTGCGTCTCTACTGTTGGAGAGTCTTTGATTTCTGATCACCATTATCAGATATTGAAAGTGAGCGTCTTGGAAGATAAATCCCAAAAAGCTGTCTATAAATGAAATTTTTCGGAAGAAGCCATATTCCAATTTCAAACTGCCTTATCTACAGAGAGTTGGAGTGATGTTTACAGTTGTGGAGGGAATAGTAATGATAAATTCGACGTTTTTTATGGTATTTTTCTACACTATTTTAATATAGCATTTCCACTCAAAAAACATATACTGAAGCCACAAAATGAAAAGGATTGGTATGATGAAGACTTGAGATTGGTGAACAGACAGCTGTATGGTCTGTATAAATCTAGTGGTGATGCCGGCGTACTGGAAGCGTATAAAAACAAAAAAA
>SMLS01070815.1:0-53939 GCA_004785975.1 Popillia japonica | reverse complement strand
TCAATAGCAACGCCATCAAATGGTAGATCGATGACTTTAAAACGACAGAACGAACTAGAATAGGTATATATGGTCTTAGAACCAAATATTTCGAAAGCTTGGGGGATGCACCCAAGTATCTTCTAGGTGGAAATTCATGCTATTGAAAGATGCGTCTGATGGTCAAGCAGCCAGCAGGGGACTGAATTCATATATTATCAGCTCCAAGCTGGTTTGGGAGTGTTTCGGGACACACAGTACTGAAAGGAAACGAGATAACAGACCATCTCGCGAAGAAGGAAGAGGCCAGGCAGAAGGAGGCGTCTGTAACACCAGAATCTCCGCGGTATGAGATAAGCTAAAACTCTTCTGGGAATATATAACCAAAAGAGATTTTCAGCCTCAGCAAAACCAATATTCATATATCGACAGAGATAATAACGAAGGAAGCCGAATGTAGATTTTGTGGGGAAGAGGATGAAACATTCATCCGCCTATTCTCAAACTGCTCCACGCTGTACAGTTTAAAGGCCTTGCAACTACGGGCACATAAAATTTTGGAGGGGAAGAAGAGACACAATAGATCTTTTAGGTGTCAGTCTATCATCACCCTAACGCCTACATACATACATACATAGGATAGTGGCATATCAATTAGCTTGTTACCATCAGCTTCTGGTGTTCCACAAGGAATCCTTTTAGGCCCGTCATTTTTATGATTGAGCCCCGTAAATATTTTGGAGTAGAATTTGAAAATTAAATCAGTTCTCTCCCTCGTTTGATGAAATATTGATTTGGGATTCTACCCCAAGAGCATATTGTAATTGAGAGAGGACCTCATTGCATATTAGTAGTTCTGAGAGATCCTTAATGGTCTAGCCAGTAAAGCAATTTGTATGATTGGCGGTGGTGGTTGGTGATGACTTGATGATTTTATGATGGTTTAGGAGTATGTATCTAGACAAACTAAATGAGTCAGACAAAAGGAACGAGCTAATCCTACTGTGGGTTATAAGATACACAGGAGTGAAAAGAAACGAAATAACAGATAATCTTGCTGAGAAGAGAGCTGGAATAGCTTTTGTGGGGCCAGAACCTATTTGCGCCAATCCAAATACTGGGACAATGTCATGGGAAAATATAACCAAAAGAAATCTTGAGAATGGACCAAACTCAGCAAAAATAATATTGTTATATTGACAGGGAACCTATCAGGCCACTGCAAACTGAACTGACATCTAAGTAGACTTGAAATAACAAAAGAAGCGCAATTTAGATTTCGCGAGGAAAAGGATGAAACACCCATTCATCTACAAGGGCCTTGCACTTTGGAGCACATGAAGCTGAAGTGGGAGAATTACCTAATCTAGGGTCTTCTGACATTCTGCACTTTGCTCCAAGAAATATGTAAATCTAAGATCTGCAGACCCAGATTACTGAACAATTTAATACAATTCTGTAGAACAAATAAAAGGATAAAAAATTAAAGTTAGTACCGAATTTGCTATTAAAATCATTCCAAATATAACACTGTTAAGCACCTATATATTTACGTCAGATATCTTCGTGGAAGTAAAATTTTATTCTTGACGTCACAAAGGCATAAATTTTATAATAGCTACTGAATCTTATCTGACGTAAATTCATTGACATCTATAAATTTCTGCTAACATAAATATGGTGAAGATTAAAAGAAATATAGTACATTTCCCAGAATTAAGCGGGGTTGACACTTTATTCACTTCAATGAGTGAATATTTTTACACGTTCTCATTACTTGCTCAATCGATACCTCGGAATTATTTGAACAGTACAGATTTTCTACGAAGGGTATTTCAATGAAAGCTACCTACTAAAATTAGAGAAATTGCCACTTATCAAAAAGACATGACGTTATTGACATTATAAGAAAGAAGATTTTCGTTAGTCCTTCCTAACTATTGTTATTAATAGAACTGAGATTTTCAGCGAGAGCGTGTTAGGTAGTGAGTCACAGGATGTGGCACAACTTTAAAGATTCAAGTAAGTTTTCTTGTTCAAAAACCTAAATGCAATTTAGTAAGAAACAAAATTTTTAGGATTGGTTCTTGACTCCCAGTTAATATGGAATCAACATCTTGAACAGATGATAGACAAGTGCAAACGGGCACTAATGACCACCCGAAAGACAATCGGGAAAACATCGAGATTAAAACCACGTATGATGCACTGGTTGTATACATACTGCAGTGGAAAGAGCTATGCTAACCTATGGCTGCCTGATGTGCTGGACTAACCCCTGAAATTACAAGCCATATCTTTGAAATGAACTGTGATACAATGGTTCCCAAATTCCCCTTTGTTAAACCCTTCAAGGTTGTGGTAGATTGGGATGACACAAGTATTGACAGTACATGGGGCCTTTAGATCATTCGCAAGGAGGATTGGAAAGGGCGATTCAGATGCTTGTATATATTGCTCCAGCATTGACACTGTGTAACATACGATGTTCGTCTGCGAAAAATGGAGAGCCGCTTGCAAGAAAGCTCACACAATATTGAGCTGTGTGCTGACACCTGGAACTCTGATTCCGAAAATGCAGGAGTCAGAGAAAAACTGGCATTGCATACACGGGATGGTAAAGAAAATTATGAGTGAAAAGGAGAACGAAGAACTGGAAAGACTGGAAAAAAGAAGGCGAAAAAACATGCTGCTAGCATTCTGACGTTATGTCCCACCGACGCTTCCGGAATGCCAGGGAAGGCCACGGAAGGGTTTTAGTCGGTGTAGCGTCCGACACTACTGGGGCACAGTGAACCCGTGCTTTAGTGTCAAGCTAAGCAAAAAAAAAGATTGGGATGGGTGGAGAGTAAAACAGAATCCTGGAATCCGAACCCAGATTCGATACGCAGACAGGTCAGAGAACCTTGCATCATGAGGAATATATGATATGAGGGCAATATACCGCCGTGCAGCAAAGGAAAATACTAGCAATAGAGATATGTGCCCAAAAGGTATTGGAAAAACAACCAAATGGTCAGCTAGTTCATATCCTATTGGATAGTCAGGCGGCCCTAAAAACACTAGCAGCTTATCAGATAAACTCAAAGCTAGTTTAGGACTGCCTGAAAACCCTAAAAACTCTGGCGAAACACAACAAAGTTACTTTGGTGTGGGTGTCGCGCGTAAGGGCATACCAGGCAATGAAGTGGCAAATAAGCTGACAAGAAGAGGCTCTGCAACTAAATTCACTGGGCCAGAACCGGGTCTGGCAATAACCCAGACTGCAATACGTGGTGCAGTATCTGAGTGGATTACAAAAGCAACACCAGGTACATTGGAATCAAAACATACGACAAGACCTTGAATTCTTCGTTTTCGACGGTATGTACTTTTGCTGGCTCCAAAAGCCTTAGAGAAGACCAAACACCATCATCACAGGTCTTCATTCTTCTTTACGGTGCTTCGAGTCACCGTAAAAAGAATTGAGGAGGTATTAGCACAGCAAGCTCAAAATTAGATTTCAATTTTCAAAGGTAACTCAATTCGTAACTCCTACTTCTGTTAGCCTCCAAACAACGAGGATAGAATCGAAACAGACCTTCCGTCCACTTTCAATGATGTTTTCCTTGGAAAAAAATAGATATTAGTTGTAAAAGGTACCAAAGTTCATCACCGGGTTCAGATAAAATTCATTATTCCATGATATCTCATCATCCTTTGGATGCAAAATCATTATACTTGTTCATGTACTTAATGAATTCCTTAGAGGAAAGGAAATTCTGGAGACCTGAGAATCCTCCTAAGCCTCCTAAAGACATTTGAGGAATTAGTTAGAAATAGAGGTTAGAATGGTAGTGGGAGGATTGATTCTACTCCTAATCTGAATCTAATCGTAGATGTTGCGTATTCTATCTAGTTTTGGCACACCTTCTATTCTTCTCAATATTGTCATTTCTGCGGCCGTTATATTGGTCTTCAATCTTTGATTCAGAATCCAAGATTCGCAGCCTCATAGTGGGAACAAAGTTGGTTTTATACATTTTGAGTGTGGATCTTTTGTTCTTCTTCTCTTTTGATTATAAAAATAAATCTTTAAAGCACTCCTCAGATGGCTTTCCATACGAATTTCCTTGCGAATTTAAACTTCCAAACTTCTTGACTTGTTTAGAAAACAGAAACGTGTTGGTTTGTTTGCCCCAGTATGAAAATAATTAAGTTTTGGTGGCAGCATTCCCAAAATTCTTCTAACCATCCTGTACTTCCTCATCTTCAGTAGATTTGTTAGTACCTATCATATTGAATTGAATTTGCAAACGTTCAACTGTAAGTTGGGACTATCTACCATACAAAGTTTCTAATTTTTCAAGCATTTGGCACACTGTCCGCAGTTGGAAATATATCTGGCAATAGCACTACTCACATTCGATCCTACACATAAAATACTTGCGCTTCAGGTCCTTTTTTATTCTATTCCCCATTGAGCTTTGCTGAAACACCTGGCACTGCCAGAGAAATGTTTTTTTATTTTAAAATTAAGTCCAATTTAATCCTCCAAGAGACATACATAAGTTTACATTTCCTTATGAATCCTCAAAAAGTATGTATTTCTAGTTGTGCTCTAACAGAATCAATAGTCTACACTATTTAAGCTTTCTTTTAAGAAATTGGGCTCAGAAAGCGTACCTACGCCAAAACAATAAATGAAGAAGCCGAAAAGTGAAAAGGTAACAGATGTCGTAACCCATTTTCCCGGAGGCGTTACAAAGAGTAGCAAAGATGCCTTTGGTATTTCTCTCCATCTGCCATCCAAACTTTCAATTGAGCCAGCTTTTCGACAAACAAAAATTGTTATTTTTATTGTCGTTTTGAACGACCAGCCGTGTATATTCTCGTAGTTGAGTGTGTGTGAGTGTTCCTTCTGCTTTGTATCAGTGTGTGTTAGTGCATGTGTTGTGTGTATACCTAACTAAACGCCGCTTTCCGTTCATTCATTGAAAGTTCGAGATTGCGTAGTTGAGCCAGTTCGTAATGATTAAGTTAGTTGTCCACATGCGGTGTGTGCTGGTGTGCCTGTGTTGTAGTAGAGCTGTTACATCCTCTTCTCTCTGACAGACACGGTTCATTCATAAATTGCAACACTCATCATCAGGGTTTTAGTTATCGACATAGTCGCACGTGTTACAAAATAAATTCTCATTTCGCTACAGACCGTCGAACAGTTCGAATATCGCGAAAAAGTATCGCTCAACTTTAGCCTGCTTTATTATACGATTGCACGGTTTAAATGTGGTTTATTGCAACATAGGAAGTGGCCAACCTTTAACTTCCAGGCTACAAACGAGTGTAGGCTTCGGCTCAAGTTGTATACCGTACACTCATGTTAAACCATCCCATTCATTTTTTCGTGATATTATGGGAATATGGCGGACGACTATGGAAAAGTTCGCGTTGAAGAAAGATTAAAAATCAAAATCGGTGAGTGTGATTCTACCATCTTGCTTTGTATTTATTTTAATCGGATACGCTAACGAAACGAGTTCCTCCATTTATTCAACGCAAGAGTTTCTGCATTTAACCTCCATTTCAACTTGTGTCATTGAGCAATTTTGTTGACATTAAAAGTACAGGTGTTGACATCTTTAACTATTTTCCATTGATAAGCTTGACATTTTTATCCGTTTCATTAATAAAGTGACCACGTACGATTTCATTCATGAAAATATCGATGTAATTTTTATTTATCCACAGGTGAAGCCAAAAATCTTCAGTGTAGGAACCATGTTTCCCTGCAGAGAGATGTGTATTGCACCTTATCATTAGATCAAGAAGAGATATTCCGTACTTCAACAATCGAAAAAACCTTAAGGTATGTCAGTATTTAATTACAAAACCCCAAAATCATACTACATTCTATTCTAGCCCATTTTTCGGAGAAGAATTCCAATTCGAAGTACCAAGGAAGTTTCGCTACCTCTCTGTGTATGTCTACGACAGAGATAGACATTTAAAACAAGATAAAGTGCTTGGAAAAGTTGCCATTAAACGCGAGGATTTATCTCAATACAACAATAAAGATCACTGGTTCCCGATCTGTCCGGTCGATGCTGACTCTGAAGTACAAGGCAAAGCGAATATAAAAATTTCTTACGAAGATGTCCGTAATCTCAAGAATAAATCATCTAGTTATAGTTCGAGGACGCAATTAATAGTGCAAATTGTTGAGTGTGTAGAATTAACGTTAAAAAATGGTAGTTGTGATCCATTCGCGCTTGTCACAGTTGTATATTCGAATGGCAAGAAGGTAACAAAACGGACAAAGACCCGCAAAAAGACTGTGAGTCCTAAATTCGACGAGGAATTCTGCTTTTGTAATTACGATGAACGCGAAAAAGAAAGGGATACTGCGTATACGGTGTGCGGTGACTGTGATGTTGAAATAAGTGAATTGCATGTGTCGCTATGGCACGATACGCCTGGAATGAGTGGTGATGTGTTTTTGGGAGAGGTGCGAATACCTTTACGAGAGGCACAGCAACATAAACCCGCTCATAATAATGCATGGTGAGTTTGAACGTTTATCTAGTAGATTTAGTTAGAAAAGTCTGAGAAGTTGTGTAAAAGTTATAAGATTATAAATAAGAAACCTTTTACATGATGCGCTTATCAATTTTAGAAAGTAAATATAATGATAAGGTTGTAGATTAAGATGTGTCTCGTATTTATTGTACAGATGTCTAATGCTTAGCAAATTCATTACACACTTCCGTGATTATTAAAAATATTTAAATATTTCTTAATACAATTTCTGCATTATTTATATAATTAATAATATTATGTTGAAATTTTTAGTTTGTATATTATTCTTATAGGCAGTGAATTTTATTTTAATTGGAAGAAACTGGTTGGAATTCTTGTAAGCCTTCTTTAATGATAAATTTTCATAAAAATTGTCCAACGAAAATAATTCAACGCGAATAAATATGAAGACTATATTAGCTTCAGTTTGATCATCATGTTGTTTACTAGCCTTAGTTTGATATACAGGGTGATACCACAAAATCTACAATGCATAGTATCTATGCCGCATAATAAAAGACAATGAAATAATAAAAAAGTTTCCAATCATGCATATTATTTTGGTTCAAAACATCTTGGCCACTAAAACTTACTTCCCCATTCTGATGTTTTTGAAAATAAAGCTGGTCTTATCTAGCTAATTCATCGTCAGCATCTGGTATAGGCGTTTTCACTAGTAGGATTACTTTTCTGAAACAGTTTTCTTCTGCTAAACGTCTTTTCATATAATACATGATGGTACCACATTGGTGATTGACCAAATAAAATTGACCATCGTTCAACCATATTTGACCACCTCAGATTTCTTTTTCGTCAAGGGATAACATTTTTGCACCAGAATAGTATTGAGTATCGTTTAGTCATTGACTACAAAACGATTTTGTCTGATAACATGTTTCTTAATATGATATCGGAGATTGTGGTGATCAAATGCTGAAAATGGTAAAACTTGCAATTCAAATTGAAGAATAATTGTTTGACCACATACGAGTTTATTTTTATCCAGTCATGGAGTTACTTTCAACAAAGTTTTCTAAATTTATCAGATTTTTACGGACTTTTAGATTCGGCTAAAGGTTGAAAATGGTACAATTTGTGGTTTCACATCTCTAGAGCTGAGATAAGAAGAAATCATCGTCCCACCATCCACCATTCAACTTTTATCCGACATTAAGTTTAACAGAAGATATCCAAGATTAACGTCATTCATAGATTTGGGTAGATAGAATTAAAAATTATTGTTTGACCACCTACCAGTTTATTTTTATCCTGTCATGGAGTTATTTTCAACAAAGTTTTCCAAATTTATCAAATTTTTACGGACTTTTAGACTTGGCCAAAATTTGAAAATGGTACAATTTGTGGTTTCACTCTCTAGAGCAGAGATAAGAAATCATCGTTCCACCATCCACCAGTCAACTTTTATCCGACATTTAGTATAACAGAAGATATCCAAGATTAACGTCTTTTATAGATTTGCGTAGACAGAATTAAAAATTATTGTTTGACCACCTACCAGTTTATTTTTATCCGGCCATGGAGTAATTTTCAACAAAGTTTTCCAAATTCATCAAATTTTTACGAACTTTTAGACTTGGCCAAAAGTTGAATATGGTACAATTTGTGGTTTCGCATCTCTAGAGCTGAGCTAAGAAGAAATCATCGTCCCACCATCTACCAGTCAACTTTTATCCGACATTGAGTATAACAGAAGTAATCCAAGATTACGTCTTTCATAGATTTGGATAGATAGAATTAAAAATTATTGGTTGACCACCTACCAGTTTATTTTTATCCTGCCATGGAGTTACTTTCAACAAAGCTTTCCAAACTCATCAATTTTCTACGGAGTTTTAGATTCGGCTAAAGGTTGAAAATGGTACAATTTGTGGTTTCACATTTCTAAAGCAGAGATAATAAAAAATCGTCATTCCACCGCCCACCAAGATTCACATAGATTCTAATAGATAGACGTTGTCAATCATTGCAAATATCCGTAAGAATTATTGTGATTGGATCTAAGTTAGTCAGTGCATTAAAATGTATGCCGTTTTGCGTATTTACTTTTTTTGTGGCGGGAAACTCATAATCTTTGGAGCATCTCCTACTATGCTCCCAACATGTCTGCGTAGAGCCCAGATTGTGTTCGTCTTATTGGGTGCAACTTTCCTTCCTTCATCTTGTTTATTTCCATTCGTATTAGTTTGCTCTTCTTCTCTCTCCGTCTAAAACTTCAGATTATCCATTGGATCTATTGCTTTTATGAAATCCTAAACTAATGAGTGAAAAATCTGCCTCCATTGAAGAGATTTTTGACGAAAACTTCTTCTGAACTTCTTAATAATTCGTCAGAATTGACTAAATCATTTGGGGGGCCATATATTGGTCAAGCAAATGGTGTAAAAAAAAATGTATATGTAATAAGGAAATGTGTGTTATTGCATTAGATATTTTAAAAAGTTTTCTTGCCACTTTTTTATCTACAGAAATTGTGTACGTAACGTTTTCTTCAAGATAACAAATATCAACTCTCACGTGTACATTTCAAGGATGAGGTAATCACTCATGATGACTTCATAAACTATAACTAAGGGAATGATTCAATAATGCATTGGTAGGTATACACATTGTCGTTGAAATGCGTTTTTATATCTTCATACATAGGTTACGAATACAACATATTTTTTAAAAATTTTATTAAAAAGTAATTATTTCTCAGCATATGCATAACTATCTAAATGTTGTGTAAATCCGTATCACTAATTTATTCTATGGAGATAATAGTAATCGTTAGATTATGTCATTCGTAATACGTACATTTATAAAACACTGGAAACTTTCTATAGAACAGCAGTTAGTTTTTTTTTTGGCATAAATTAATTCTGTTTCTGATGCGAAAAAGAGTCATATATATTAACGAATTTATAGGTATTAGTATATTACTTAAGTATCGGTATTTTTGATAATTAAAGGTGGAATTTTGGTGACGTTGTTTAGATCTGCAGAGAATATGATGTTTGTTACACAAAAATTGCGCAATAATTGTTGCATAAAATGCCAAATGGGATATACTTAGGCAGGGCATTTTTCATGGTCAAGTCATTAACTTTGAAATAAATATCTTGTGTAAAAATATATGCTATTGGGCAAAATTAGTGGACCCCTTCTAATGAATATTTTGAACTTTACATGAATGCTAATCTCAGTGAGGTATTTGTTCACGATTCGGGCTTGGTAAGATGCTGGTTGTACCTCGTAAGGTTGGAGTGTTTAATATTCTTTTTTGGATCGCTATAAGATCTGTATTAGTCTCGAAACAAGCCCCATCCAAACAAAAGACTCTTGGGAACCATATATGCTTATCTGTATCTTTCTCCTCATCTCCTCAAGGTAAAACTATAGCCACGAGAAAATCTTAAAGACTTTATATAGGCAATGTAGACAGCTGATAGAAGAGTCATTATGTAGACTGAAGTCTCAAGAATACGTTAGTATCATATGTTAGTGGGATTCATTTAAAGGTAGAATGTTAAAAATTCTAAATCTATGTGGTTGGAATTGATAATTTTTTTCTACGGTAAACGGATGTGCCCAAAAATTGCGTTGTGCAAGCTAGACTTAGATTAGATTATATTAGGATTGAGGTTGGTAGACGAAGATCTTCTACCACGACCTTTTCAGATCTATTACGATCGCCTTTGTCTTAGAAGACGCTTTCTAGCTTTGCCTTCTTTATGATTTCTATCATCTTTAAGAGCGGCTCCTTTATGTATGTAGCTATGTGCTTTAGGAGGTCTCTATGTCCAGCACTAAAAATCTTCCTCCTAACTGGTCTTTACTCAGTAGATCTCTAGCAAATTCCAGCCTCTATTTCTTTAAGAACTCTTTCGCCTGTCTTTTCCCTGTTGATCTTTATCGCCATTTATTGGACTGGCCGTGTATCCATACGTTGATGGGCTTGTTAATTTGCGATTTGGTGCCAGCCCCAACGAATGATCTTGATCTGCCTAAATCATCTGCTGAATTGATCGCTTTAAGTGTTGCCTGGCTATCAGAGAAAATAGCTGGAAGTAGCCGTTCGAGGTTTGTTATTTGACAGATTCGATTGCTCAAAAGAACGGTACACTGAACGGAACCCAAGCAATTTTGCATGGCCGGCAAGAATCTTTTGATAATGAAGAAAATTAGATTTAAATCATGTAATTAAATGTACATATCTTAGACTGTACATAACTTTTGACATAACCCTCGTTTATATTGATCACACCTATTTTCTTTTCCAATTATTATTAACTTGTCATTACGCTTGTGAATGCAAGCGCAAAGAATTTGGGCAAAATAGTTAGCAGCTTCGATTTTCACACACTATTGATTACTATTCTGATGGAGGTATGCACAAATAAATGGCAGCGAAATCAGTCACATAATTGCTCATTACCGGTTAATTTTCGATGCTAATGTGAAACCTTGACTAGCATCCACGTTAGTAAGTAATACATACATACATACAATAGCGATAACAATAATCCTGTATATAATACTCTATAAAACATTCATTACCTCGATATCTATTCATGAATGAACTTCTACTTATTTCCATACAATTGGGTTTTATTCCGGTGGATATTCCTCTCTTTTTCCTACTCGTAGGAGTTTCGCTATTTTATTTTAATTACAGGTGATGATTAGTGTAATTATTATTTTTTATTATCAACGGTGGTATTGACGATATTAAAAGATTTCTACTTTGTTTTTCACGGCCAAGTCTTGACCGTTTGTGAACTTGAAATTTTTGCTTCGAAACTTGAATGAATGTGTTTCGTCACGTAATTGTTTATTATCGAAGATTAATATATTTAATAACTTATAAATTTCGCAGTAAACACTCATATCCACGAATATCTAATAATGGAGGCAGTCTGATTAAATAGTCACGTAAATAAATTTTTAATTAACTAAAATTTAAATTTGCACAGCCGTTGATTGATTGGCATGTGCTCTTGTACTTATTTTTTAGCTACAAGGTTATTCTGTACTTACGTATGTCTAGATTACCTTGTCCCTTTTTAACGCTTGAATCATCGTTCTATAAATCAGGAAATATTCAAATGGCCATACTTGGAAGTTTTCGTTAATATTCATTTACCGAAGCATTTTACAACTTCCAAATATGCACACTTACCCAAGTTAAGTGCCTTGCGTATGGTTATGAAAATAAGTAAGTTTATGACAAATCGGTTGTACGTAAAAGGTTAGGATATTTTAGAAATTATGGAAAGTAAATATGAGTTTAGAATATAAATATTTTGTACTGTCTGGTCTTGTAATAATCGTGTAATCCAACATTTACGTACAAGTAAAAATAAAGTCATTAGAAGCTTTTTCGGGCATTAGTTTTTTTTGGCACTAATTCATCCTTTTAACTCATTTTTTTCTGAACGATGGATATTATGCTGAAATGTTTTTTGGATTCTCACCACAACGTATACATGAAAGCCAAGCAAAATTTCCGTTTTTGAACAACCTGCTTCCTCTTCAGCCGGAATCAGAAAAAAAAATATTTTTCAATATACGAGGGTCGGTTAATATGTCCGTGAATTTTTGTGTTTCCCGCTACTTAACTGAAAGAAAAACACTGCTCCTATCAACAGACTATCAGTTGACTCCTGTTAAAATTTGAAGACGATGCGTCATTTAGTTTGTGGTTTACAGCCATTAACAGCAGACTACCACGTGATTTGAGGAGAAAATGGAAAAAAGGGAATTCCCTACAAGCACGGAAAATGCTTCTATGAAGATTGGAAGTGCGAGAGATTGTGGAAGTCATAGGCATATCACATAGCCCAGTGGCTTCAATTTTGAACGATCACTTGGGTATGAGAAAGCTTTTCCTCAACGTGAGTGCGACGTTTGCTCACAATCGACCACAAACGCAATCGTGTGACAACTTCGCAGGTGTGTTTGCCGTTGTTTAACCGCAATATGGACGAGTTTTTGCGCCGTTTTTGTAACCGTGGACGAAATGTGGATCCACCACAACACACCAGAGACAAAACAGCAGTCAAAACATTGGGTTTTTAGGGGTGAATCGGTGCCTAAGAAGCCCAAGGTGGGTTTGTCAGCCAATAAAGTTATGGCGACCGTTTTTTGGGATGAACTTATTGGGTCAATTTAATGAGAATTTGAAAAAAAAATCCACCGCATTTGGTCAAGAAATAGTTTATTTCCACCAAGACAGCGCAAAGGTCCACACATATGCAGTTTCCATTGCAAAAATCTATGAATTATGCTACGAATTGCACCCTCGTAGTTTCCTGTTGTTCAACACACTTAGGTACCTCAATGGTATTCCAAATTAGTCGCGAAAATTTCCAGTTAATGCAGCGTTTACCTCGGAATTATGCCGAAAATCTCTTACCGTCGAGCCATCTTTCAGGTTTAGAAGCAGATGGTACCTAATCGGTGGACTCTCTTCGATTTTGTTGCTTAATTGTTGCAGCAAATTGGCGTAATACTACCAATTCCACTTATTATTTTCCCCTTTTCTAAGTAGTCGACCGACATAATTACATGATAGTCCCAAAATGAATTTAGCATGACATTTCCTGCTGACAAAATTGTTTTTGCCTTCTTTTGTGGCGAAAAATTTTTGTGTGTCCATTGCTCAGATTGTTTACTTCGGCGTACTGTCAAACAGAAACCCATCAACAGATCGCTCTATACGTCATATTTGACTTACTAAAGGATTATTCTACAGAATTATCAAAAAGAATCCTCCATCTCTGTGTTAGGCCATATATTGATCGAACGATCCCCGTATAGTGATACTGATAGAAGGGTGTTCGCAGAGATATGTGCTCCCCACTCATCTATTTTAGGATATGGAACATTGACGTCACTTTTGAGTTAATATTTGCCAAGGTATAATTCCATTTTATGTAATGAACCAGTTATTTTGAAGGCTTCCACGGTCTGAGTTTCTACAGTGAGAGTTTCCAGGTTTTCAGTCTATACTATATGTAGTAAATTATGTATATCTCGAAAGCTAGTGAGAAAACAAATTCTCACTTGCTTTTGAAAGTATACTTCTCAAAAAAGTTGTATACAAACATTTCCACTTCATTACAATGCATACATTGAAGATTAACGATTCTAACTAGTTGAGCTTATACTGTGGACAATACCGATATTGTAATGTGTAAATAAAGTAATTAAATACGAATCCATGTTACAATTATAACTACTATTATAGATTGCTATAAATACAACATTGACAGCCAATATTAGATATCCCAAGTAGTAATTTACGATTTATAACAAAAAGTTTATTTTGTAACATTCTATAACCCTTACTACATAAATATAACGGACATTACTCCAAACAATAAATACGAGGACTGTTAAAGTTTCATATTTCCGTATTTCAACATTCTAAACTATTATAAGATGCATTCTTTCGATTTCAGGTATTTCCTACAACCGAGATCTGGTAAAAACAAGCCGAATACGTGTTCCACGCCTCCCGGGACTCGCTTATCTATAGATAATTCGTTAGGTTCACTCAGACTTCAAGTACAATACACGGCGGATCATGTCTTTCCGGCCCACGTATACGATCCGTTGCGTTCTTTATTATTAGACAGTATAAACACTAAGGTGAGTAAATTATCGTTCTTTATATACACGCCATCATGGCTTAAATAAACATCGGATCCACTATACAAAATTCGTGCATGTATGTATAATATGTACTTACATACATATAAGGCTGTGTAAAAATAGTGCTCGGATAAGTTGCCTACCAAAAAAAAAAGAAGGCTGTGTAAATGGATGTTATAAAGCAGGTTCAGAAAAACTTATGTCGGCTTTGATCTGTTTTTATACAAAACTGGAGACACATTTTCTTAAAGTATGGTAGGAAGAATAATTAACACACGTATCTATGGCGTAGAATTTGCTTGATTTATATTAAAATGTAAATGGCGAGATTTATTCTTCGTAGACAAATTTTTGAAATATCAGCTTTACAAAATGGCATTTACAGTGTGCACCACCGAGTATTCCCATTGTCACCGTTAAGTTGGTTTAATCTAGAAGTTTAAAATTATGGAACAACTCTAAAAATTCTAGAAGAGGAACATTCCAATTACAATCAAAAGAGTTTCAAAAAAACGTCTGGAGCAACAGAATTTTATTACTTTGAACATTAATTCATCAACTATCGAATGAAAAAACTTAGGAAGAAGGTTCAATTTTTTTTCTACCATATCTTAAAAGTTACTGCCGTTTTGATGTTGGACTCTTGGAACGCCTAGAGCAAATTTCAATAAACGAGGGGAGTAGTGAGAGAGCTGGAATAAAAAAATGTGTTTTCTAGCTTTTAACATTACTTAACAAAAATAACAAAAAATGCCTGTAATAGGCGCTCATGGTCTATTGTTGGAATCATCCTGCTAACGAGATTACAATGAAACAAGATCAAGGCACTGGCCTCGCATCCCGTGATTTCGTCTTTGACCCAGACTCGTCAGCGAAGCTTGACGTGCTAGATCTAATTTCACAGTACTTCTCTAACGCCTTTTACTATCCATAATATCCCACTGAGTGCGCTGTATTAAACGTCACATTATCTAGTGGCTAAAGATCTATATATATTTGGTAATTTGGTGTTTGATCGTTTAACCTTTCACGTTGGTGTCTCTCCAAATGTCAGGGAGTCCTGCAAGACGTTCGATTCTAGATATTTTACTTTTCACGTGTTTACCTTTTGCGATTTTAGTCTGGAGTTTGTTTTTTTTTTTCTTACTTATTTTCAATAAATATTCACTGGATCTCTTGGTGAACACTAACTCACTGTCACCCACAGGACACCAAACACTTTGCTAATTGCCACTTTTATCAACAGACGAATATTTTTATATATATATTTTATTGGTTTGGCTAAGGTATGTGGATGATTTCGCGATTTTCGACACCAAGAAATGAATATAGAAAAGAAACTAGTACACTTTGCTACATTACTTCAGATTTTCATCATTGTGCCCAACACAAAATGGCAAATCTGATTTTTTTGGTTCATAGACTGCTCACCTTTCCTTGAACAAGGTTAGGTGTGAGAAAGTGCTTAAAGTCATAAAAGATGCAGCCAGGTGTAATGCTTTCCAACCTCAAATTATCTATAAGTTTATTAGGCATTTTGATTATAAGAATTTTTTGGAAAAATCCACGACTTTTCGAGATGTCACTACCACACCTTTTGTTATCCTTCCTTTTGCTTTGAGTAAAATCTTCAAGGAGCTGGACCTTGGGACGGTTTACAGTTCAGGCAGCAATTTGAGAAATCTGATCGGTAACCCTAAACATAAGGTCAAGCCTGGGCCTACTGCACATTCGTCATTGTTTTCGTTAATACGAAATCAATGGTGCAAATCGAATTTCCGTTGTTTACTGTTTTATTATCGCCTTGATAATGGCAGCATTGCTGTCGAAAGGCGTTGGCAATTATCAAAATGTTTGGTGTGCTGTGGGTGATAGTGAAATAGTGGTCTTAAGTCCTTACCTGTGTGTGGGTGCTTAAGCCTTTGGGAGCGCTTTTGTCTTATTCTAACCAAGTTCATCATTATGTAATATGTAATGCTTGTACTCCTTTTATTCTAGATTCCTTTTCCTCCTCATTTCTGTTGACCTTATCCACGTCTGTCTTCCAAAAATATAAAGTCAGTGATTTCTCGATAATTTGCCTAATTGTGGTAGTTCTTCTTGTTGGTCTAAATTCTTCTGTATGTCCAAGAGATTTTGACAGTTTCTTTCTTAATCTATTGTATCTAATTGTTGTAGGTTCTGGTGTCTTCCGTTTTATTGGAGGGTGACGCAGCAATTTAGATATAGAGCAATGAAATAAGGGATATGTTCAAAAACAACTACTCTTTATGTTTAAAGTCTGAACCATTATTTACGCCAGCCAATAACTTAATCCACATGTTAAAATCATTCTCTTCGTCCAAGAATTCTCTAATAGTTCAGTATCTCAGGAAGCTGGATCTTGACAGATCTCCACCATTTTTAAGACAACGGCGGCGGCGCATTCTAAAAGTTGATACATTTTTTTAATTTTTCATCTTTTTTCTGAGCCTTTCGTTTTCGTGTTTTTTTTTTCCTTTCTTGATTTTCATTGTAAGAATTTTGTTCACTTATTTTTTTTTCCTATTTCACCAATTTTTTAAGATTTTTCTAGATTTCTTCAAAAAAAAAATGATTGAGTAGTCAACATAGTGGATTAGCTGACCATTTATAGCCACATAGAAGTGTTATATTTCTAAATGCTTCTAGATTTTTAACTCATAAATTTTAATCCCAATAGAGAATCCATTTAAATTAATCATTTAAATCATTAGATTTTGTTGTAAACTTGCTTTTTTGTCTGCTGACTATTGTTTTCTCTAGGAAGGAGTTTACAGTGCTATGTTGTGTGCCAATATAAGTAATTAATGTATATCTTAGGGGATATTAATGCGGGGGAATGTTCTAATTAGAAAATTGGACAAACATCGTCTTAATTTTACAAAATTACAATATTATTTAGTAATTTATCGAAAATATCTTGGATATTCCAAGAGATTAGTTAAAATACCAGAAATTTTTTTCGTTTTAGATAGGTATGTAGTCGTTTAAAGGATTTAATCACATCATGCTCTTCATAGTGCTCATTCATTTCATAGTTTTAAGTAACGCTGCGTAGCAATAATTAAACATGATTCTGTCAATGAAATAATTAGCGTTGTAGCCGGGTGATGCAAGTCACGAAGCATTCACTCAGTGCGTGAAAGAAACGAAAAATCACACTTATAACTAAAAAGGAACCTACATAATTATGTTTGCGTTTCGTACAATACTATGGAATTAAAAATGGATCCATTATAAATTTATTCCATTGAGGTCTAATGTTACAACAAAAAAAGATCAATGAATGTTTTCTATTATGATTTACTCGATAATTACGTATTACGATGACCTTGAATAAAACAACATCAATGAAATCGTATAATACCTGCATTGACGGAAATATATTTGGTAATTTGGTGTTTGATCGTTTAACCTTTCACGTTGATGTTCGTGTATGTACAATTATTCTTATTTTGTTCCTTTGTTACAGCCAATAACTTATAGTTCAGTATATTTATTAGGAGAAATTGTATCGAATAAATCGGACGTAGCCCAACCTTTAGTGAGAATCTTCATGCATCATGGACAAATCGTACCAATAATTAGAGCCCTTGCTACAGCTGAAATATCGAATTTGACGTAAGTTGACTTTTTAAAATCGTATCAAGCCTAATCTAGTTGACAATAAAACGAGCTGGAGCTGTTTAAAAATAAATTCATAAATTTATGCTACCCACCCAGAAAGTAATAATTCGGATTTACTAAAGATTAAGATCGCCATTGTGAAATCACGAAAAAAGAAATTTCATTTAGAAACCCACGCACAGTAGCCGCTTACGATCTCCTATTCTGAACCGTGCATACTGCATACATACATATATACAAAGGGAAACGCAGTAGTGTGGTACACACCTGACCTTAATGTAATTTTAATGGCGGCTAAACCACTAATGCAGCCGGTGAAATACGAGAATCATCTCACGAAGGCATTTGCATGTTTGCAGTGCGTTATTATTATTACATATAACCGTTATAGCCGAGGATAATGACAGGTAAGAACGTGTCCCAGTTGGCCTGCGTACACTCGATAGGTGGGTGTTTTATTTAAATATTATATAGGCGCTTATCCGGTAGTGGGTTGCTTTTTATGTTCCTTTTCTTTCTGGGTCAACAATCGCGAGGCGTTTTCGTTTCATTCATAAAAGTTATGCTATCGATCTTGTTATATATACATTTTTTCCATTCTTGTGTTTTATGGCGTGGGAAGATAGCAATAATTTCTATTTTTAATGGAGTTGGTGTCGTATATTTCAAATCCTCCTATATACGCGGCTCAAAAGAATTAGAACATATTCTCAAAAACTGCCCACATCTTCTTCATCTAATTGAACATACCTACAGAAGTCCTCTTGGTTCATGCTTCCATTAGCTGCAGCTGCAGGAAGATCCGCTTCTGGTTGCAGTCCTTCATCAGTTCCACCTTCTTTGATTCACGTAAACAGTCTTTGAAAATTTGGAATTTTAAATTAAGGATTCTTCTTATATATATGGTTGTAGCCTCAATTGAAGCCCTCCATATAGCCATCCTAAAAAAATTTTAAGGTTATGAGTGAAAAACTTTAGAGAAACTGGCTGTGGATTTCGGAAAGCTATTAGGAAGTGGCATTGTTTGGTCAGGCTTCCTCTTCATTAACTAAAATTTCTAGTACATAGTTTGATGATTATTCTTTCGAATTAATGGGGAAGCTGATAGTAGGTATGGAGACTCTTGCTCCACCCCCCATCAGTCCCACCTTCGGTAGGTGTTGGCGGCCAATCCAGATGCCGCCACGAATATGCCGCGGGATTTGAATTACTCATCTTGATGATGGAGGGTGATTCGAAATTCGCATTGGTTTTGAAAACAGCTCACATAGTTTTGACCTAGTTTGAGCGGGCTTTTGGAAACAGACTGCCTGGTTTTGATCTGTTTTACAAAACAAGGTAGGCTGTTTTTAAAACTGGGTAATCATTGGTAAGACCAAATTTGCATTTAAGGAAATAATTTCTTATACAGACATGTTTCAATCTGATTTCTGATATATGGACTGAACATTTATGCTCAAACAGAGTAGGCTTTCTTTTCATTTTCAGCATCTGCTCAACGAAGTCGATAAGCCCGCCTTTGAATAAATTCTATGTCTTCTAGACATCTTTACGTTCTTTAAGCTTCATCTGTCATCAACATTTTAACAAAAGAGAACTAATAACCTATCATTCTTCTTTTTTTGCGACGGTTTTTTCTCCGCCAAAGATACTTACCAATCTGCTGGCGCTTCTTTAGCCACTTATTTGGTCCAGTTGGAATATAACTCTTTTGACTGATTTTTGATTAACATTTGATTTGGATTTTTTCATCTAGAAAATGAAAACTAGCAAAAACCTCCAGACAATGGGATTTTACCTACTCAGATATAGTTTCTCCATTTCCGCAACTGAATGGAATTTTCTCTGTTCATCACTCATCATAAATTGGCAGGAAAGAAACCCAAATTTGGGTTTCACCCTTTTGATTTCCCAGAAAATGTTTGTAAGCATTTTTGAAAGATAGCCATGCTGCCAGCTCTAAATAATGACATCAATGTAACCAATCACCACATTGCAGATTGGTTACACTCTTTTTCAGACGACCCTACCCACAAATGAACAAAAAAACCGTTATTTGCGAAATGAGGACCATAGCCTACAAACATACTGCAGTTAAAGATTGGTAATACGCTCTTGCTGAACCATTAACTCTTATCATTAAACCTTTCAACACAGACAAACATTTATTTATTCATGATGGAAGAGCATAAACGTGGATCCATTTCTGCATGATTAACACTCACTAATTTAATACGCATCACACAATTTATTACCGAGGTTATGGAGAAACGTGGGCAAGTTACACTTAAATCTGGAGTACCGCAATGCTCAAATCTGGGCCCCTTACTATTTAATATTTGAATTGATGAATTGCTGCGCCCTCTAAACTGTCCAGTGTCTTAGTATACGCAGACGACATCAAGCTATATGTGTTTGTCAACTGATGTAACCTTCACAAACTTTACTAATTCACCGATTCATCCTCAGTGATCCGACGACAATATTCCGAGGCAACACATTGGTATCGAAGATGATGGATGAGTCGATGAGGCTGATCGGCTTGCAATACCTCCACAAAACCTTACGTCCAACCATCGATTTGGTGTTCAACGAGAGGAAGCCGTGCGAGATCGATCCGGCCCGCGTGAACGATCCCAACACAATCCAATCGAATCTCGCCAACCTGACGTGCTACGTCCAAAGCATATTCCAGGCGATAACGCAGAGCGCCGTCGAGTGCCCGGCGTTGATGTGCCAGATATTCCACAACTTGAAAGAGTGCGCCATGATCTACCTCCCCGAAAACAAAGAAGTGCGATATTCGGTCATTTCCGGTTTTATATTCTTGCGATTTTTCGCGCCAGCCATCTTGGGACCTAGATTATTTGATCTGACGACGGAACAAATAGTAAGTGTGACGAAGTTTGTGACGAAATCTGTTATTATATGACGTTAATTTTTTGGTTACAGGACAGTCAAATAAATCGTACCTTAACGCTTATATCTAAGACTATTCAATCGTTAGGAAACTTAGTGAGCTGCAAATCTCCTCAACAGCTCTGTAAGGAAGAATATATGGAGTGTATCTATAGGAAATTCTGTACAGAGCAGCATATACAAGCAGTTCGGCAGTTTTTGGAGATTATCTCCGCGAATACATCTAGTCAACATATTATGCCCATTGATACTCCGGTTACGTTAAAAGAAGGGTGAGTTTTAATTTATTTAAACAAAAATCTTATAACGAAATATAGTTGGTTGCGTTCTTTTGTTTTGCAATCAATCCGAGAAATTAAGAGGTAAGGATGGGGTACATAATTTTTTGTAATTAACTAAAATAATTTTATTCATAAATATATATTTTTATTCGTAGGATAATGATCAAAAGAGCGCAAGGACGAAAAAGGTTCGGCAGGAAGAATTTCAAACAACGATATTTCCGTTTGACAACTCATGATCTCAGTTATTCGAAATCAAAAGGTACAGAAAAATTTAACATCGGAAATTTGAGATTTTATTTTGTTTCTCTTCTTAACACAGGGAAAGAAGCTTTGTGCAAAATTCCACTTTCGAATATCTTAGCGGTGGAACGGTTAGCGGAGCATTCGTTTAAAATGAAGAACATGTTCCAAATAGTACAAAGGGAGCGGGCTCTCTACGTCCAAGCAGCCAATTGCGTCGAAGAAAAGGAATGGGTGGACCTGTTGACCAAAATATGCCAGACGAACAAGAATCGTTTGACCAAATACCATCCGAGCGCTTTTCGAAATGGGCAATGGCGTTGGTAAGTTTTGAAAATCGCTTAAAGTTTAAAGAAACATAATCAATTCTGTCAAAGTATTGGGATTGGAGCGCGCTAGTCAGTTTTGGATATTATGTCAAAAAATTTCAAGTTTATTATCTGAAACGCTTTCCACAGTCGATTTGAAACGTTTTGCCGATAAAAGCCGATATTAACTTCACATTTTATACACCTTCAAAGCTGGAAGCCAAATAGCGCCTATTTTATTGATCCAAGAAGGCATCTTCAAGTCCACCTTCCTAGTTTTCCAGACAGGTGTGTCACCCAGCTAATACCAACACTTTTTCCATGAGTGAGTAAGCCTCTGGACTGGTTTCTAACTTGCAGAAAAAAGTGCGTGAATTGGTCGAGAGTTAATTTCCCAGTCTGGGTTCATCTAGTCTCTCGGTCCGAAAGTAGTTCCCCTAATCGGTCAGAAGATGTGTGGGAGTTTCCTCTGTGCCCCCTGGCAGCTTCAATACTGGGGAGAGTTTGCTAAGATAAATGTAAGCATTCTTAGCCTGGGCCTGCTCATAGAGACAATTTTACGTCTTTTGTCTGTTTTGGTGAGGATGAATACCAAGAATTTTACACTGGCTCATGCTAATAAATCCCTTCCAATGGGAGCAGCGTCTGCTAACTTCTGATCACAGCACCAGGTGCAGCGGAGGGAGGCCAAGTATGGTCTCCACGGCCGCCGTCTGTCGTGGAGGCCACGGCTCCCATGATGCCCAAGTAAGCAATCCTAGATTGGCAGATCCTCGATCTGATTACTGAGTCAACTCCACGTATTTTCCATCGACAAGAAGTACATTCTGTCAAAAGCGCCGTCGATGTCCAAGAAAGTAGCTGATGCCCGTGGATAGCCTGATCGCAGGATTTCTTGCCAGTACGGAGTCCTTTAAGTGCTTACCAATTATTTTCTCTAAAGTCTTGAGAAAGAATGACGTGAGGTTGATGGATCGATATAACTTCGTTTCGAAATACGACTCTCTGCCCTGTTTTGAAATGAAGACCACCCCGACCTTCTCGAGCTGGTTAGTATGCACTTCGTGGCTGGGGTTGGCCTTAGTAGAGTACATGAAATTGGGGACAGCGATTCTAGATTCTGACGCATTGTCAGTGTTGCAAATCACTCAGTCAGCATTTCATTACTCTGTGGAATGAAGACCACTCGAATCCTCTTCAGCTGGTTGCTGTGTACTTCGTGGCTGGGGTTGGCTTTAGTAGAGTACATGAAATTGGGGACAGCGATTCTAGATTCTGAGCCATTGTCACCGTTACAAATCAGTCAGTCAGCATTTCATTACTCTAACGAAGCTTTGCATTTCCAGAAATTTTTAACTCTATGTAACATTGTCCATGACGCAAAGATTTCTTAAAATTTGATGATGATGATCACTAAACTGTTGACCAAATTACAAGAATTTGTGTGAACATGCAAGCCAAATTACTAAAGAATTTGTATTTTTTCTATAGATTCTGATGCTGGTGTTTGGACGTGATTTAAATTAATTCAGGAATGACTGGAGATTCAGTAACATTTCACCTTTAACTTTTCCCAAACAATAACTACGCGTACACAAAAATAGCAACAATTTTTTGCAATTAAATACTTTAAAATTAGTAAATGACGTAATTCTGACACGAAAATTGAACCAGGAAGTAATTAAGCTTATATCGCAGGACGTATTAATTTAGAGAGAAATTACTTTATTTAGTGTATAAAAATACAAATATTGGCGGCTCAAAGGCAAACGACAAATTCTGTTTATGCTTAATTAATGTTAATTTACAGCTGCCAATCACCTATAGAACTCGCGCCAGGTTGTAAGGAGGTTTCGTCCATCGACAGCAACAATTTCCATATGACCTTGGACCCGGAACGCGATCTGCAGAGGATGCATTCTCTCATAATAACGGAACTGAACAAGAGGGATTTGAAGAACAAAAACGTATCGGACCCCTGCCTGATACTCAACAAACTTCAGGAAGTCGTTTACCAAATCGAACACAAACATAAATGCTATCAGAGGTCGATAGCGCGCGATACGAAATATGGAAGCAAGTAAGTCTCGTCAAATCATCCTTCCTTTTAATAAAGATTATGTAGAAATATCGTTTAAATATTTTTTTAAAATTATAGACACGCTCCTATCGGTGACGACAATTACCTGCTGGCATCAAAAATGAATCTCGACTCGTGCATTTCAAGACGGCCTCTCGCGTCGGACATGTCAATGTGTCAATCATAATACGAAACCATTACGTTGATCGACGACGAATGTAACGAACGTACCCTAGTATTCTCAGAAGGAGTGGAGTGAAGAAAAAAAGACTGCGATTAGTAAGCAATGAATCCAACACCAGTGTAATCTTAAGTATTTCTCTTTTCTTTTTGTACATCATGTTAGGATTTTTCTTTTAGCGTTACCGACACTGAAAGAGTAACTTTTTCTAACACACATACATAGTTTTTATCGTTTTATTTTTGTATTGCAAGTACAAAGTAAATTTAACAGTGTCTTCGCGGGGTAGTGACGGAATAAAAACTAGAACGAGCAGAGTTATAGATAGGGTTTTAAACTTAAAACTTAAGGAATTCTAACAAATTGGTCTCAATATATATTTTTAGGTAAAAAATAGTGAACAAATATTAGGTGCCATTTTAATTATTAGACGACAAATAACGGAAACAACTTCAAACTATCTATAGCTTTGTATTGACCTCATTTTTTAAGCAATAAAATCGAATTTATTAGTGACATTTGTGTTTTAAGAAGACTAAATATATTTTTCGGATAAAGAAGATGTAATTAAAAAAATATATTGTATAGTTGTACAGGTTGTAGATTTAAAAAGAGCCATAATAAGGGCATTTTTCTCTTTGAAATGAATAAAGTCTAAAATATAATATGCATATATTTTTTATCCGAAGTTTATAAATAATGTACGAATATCATTTGAATTTCATCTGTTCATAATAACTTCAAGTACTACATATTTTATATAGGAGATTTAATGCAAAATAAATGTAAGTGTGTAAGTCTATTTTGTAAGTAACAAATGTATATATTTTGAATTTTAAAAGAAGCTGTAAAGGTTGTTTTTTTTATATAGTTTTAAATGATGATTCTTTTATAAAAGTTGTTTGTTATATCATCTTTATCTCTCTGTATTTCTCTCTTAGGAGTATAAATTTTATTTATTCTTGTATTTTTTTGTTTTTATTATTTTTTTATTATTATTTTAGCAAATAACTTCTAATGTTATTAAACAATGAACATTATCATAAGCGCTTATACATTTTTTGATATATTTTTGAAAACATACAATGGGCCACATTAGTATTGGTACTGCAATAATAACGAAACCTAAAAAAAGTCTCATCCAAATTTTGTAAAATCAGTGCCGCCTTTGAAGTTACTGGATTTTGCTGCCACTTCCTACATGATAAAAAAAACTTAGAGGTACGTACATACCCAATTTAGCTTAGCGGTTTTTTTTTATAGGATTATATCTTTTATACAAAATTGGGATATTTTCTTATTCTCTTATGGCCCAAAGCAATATTAGAAGCGATACTCGTTTCAAGTTCTCCCATTTAGGTAGTTCATCTTAAAAATCTCTTCTTATACAATATTTTGATGTTAAATCACATTTTACTTCAATTGTTATAGAATTACCATCCAATGAGCATTATCAATTAATAATAATTCTTTTAGGAATCTATTTATGTTCTCCAAAAATTGCTTGATTACTAAATATTTTCTAGTCATCCATATCTTATTCAGTCTTAAATTTCTTATGCAGCATGGCCATAAAGCTTGCAAAATTTATGGGAAGAAACAGAATAATCTCTCAACAATGTAGCAAAATCGACTTGTTTACATTTTTAGGTTAGAATTGATAAATGGCGAATCGTGGGATACCATAAATGACAGAAGGTCATACGGCAACACTGTACGCTCGTACCAACATAAAATCGCCTTCGCAGTTATGCTCTGCATTGGAGATTCCGAAAATTTCGTTCGTGACGTGCACGTCTTCGAATCGTGAACCAAATTAGCATCTAAAAGATTAATGCCAAACTACAGATGACAGCACAAAATGACAGATTGCAAGTTTATTTTGTATTCACTGTAGTAGGCGTTTAGTACTTTTTGTGCGCAAAATACTAGTTACATACTACGCCCATCTATTGCACTCACTCCTTCAGATTTATATAAGCACGCATTCTAAACGTTGTGCGTAAACATAGAATACATGCGTTTCAATGTATGCCGTTACGCAATTTCGAAAAATTTATTATGAATGAGCAAAAGCGGTTATTTTTAAGGATAGCAAATAAGTATTGTTTGAAATTTCTTTTTGTTTTAATTTTTGTTTAAATTAATGACAGATATGTGACATATGTCAGAATCCATTAATTATCATATGCTGCAAACTTTATGGGCCACTCTGTATGCGATTTTTATTTCCCATGAGCTACTTCTACAGAATATTCAATATCGATAGTTCGAATTTTGCGAGAAGTTTTCTGTGGATTTCCAATTATTTTGACTTATCAAGCCTTCACGTAAGCAGAGATATCTCATGTGCCTTTAATATTACGCATTAATCTCCACTTTTCCATAAAACGCTCGTTTGTTTTATGGAAGGGAGGTAGACTAAAATGCGGTGAAAACGTTTAAAAAATCTGTCGTCTAGCCCTGTTTCTATCTTCGAGATCCCAACTGCCACGTCAGGTAAATCGGATTTGACTTACGTAATGTCACCAGAATGAATGCCTTCCATTGTTCCAAATGCAATAATAAAATCGTTTATAGTTCTAAACATTATATTTTAGTAAATTTAAAAAAAATTGTGCAGCTTGAAGAAAGAAAAGAATAAAGAACTAATCAGAATTTTCTAAAATAAACTAAAATAGGATTGCTGTGCCAATATCGATGTGGACATTGTAGTTATTCAATCGTACCTCTAATGAATAAACTAATTAATATCGTAGGACTTAATACTATTCTTTGATATTGAATCAATCCTACTCAAATACATCCACTCTGCGATTCGCATCTTCATCCATTTAATCGTCAACAAAAACATTTGAACTCAACTGGAAACCGAAATTCAAGCTTGGAATCTTCATATTATTAGCTGATCGAATCCAGCGAAATTGTATTGCGTATGCAGTTGATTCTATAAATAATTCATTCTCTATAACGGGTGTATAAAAATTGGGTAAATATAACAGTAAATGTTTACTCTTCCATGTTAATATTTAAACAACAAATTATATCGGGTATATTTTTAATTTATTCTTGTTAAACTGTCCGTCATTCGAACGATAAGAATGCGGTTATCGTTCTCTTTTGTGATTACACTCGTTATCTTCAGCATTTAGGACGTTTCTATTTTTCTTTTCTATTTTACTTTTCAATATTTTTATATATTAATGTAACTTATTCGGTTTTTTGCTTTATAAATTATTACGTCATTTCTTTTTTTATCATTTCCGGTAGCGTTTAGGTTTTGTGTATTATATATTTTTAATTTTCTTGTTGTAAAAGTTTTTAAAAAATATTCAATAAAACACAATTGATATTTTATGAATATTGGTATTATTTCAATCTTATTTTCAGAAAAAATTGTGCAGATAAGAATGGAGCACCATCCAGCGTAATCTCAATCTTAATCAAGATTTTGTCTCTGTAGTCGTTTTTTTAGTTCCAACCTTCAAACGATACCTGTCAAAGTTTCATTACAATTCCGCCATTAGTTTTCAAGTTACAATGACTTTAATTATGCTTGTTTTGAGTTTTTCCAAACGATGCCGATGGTTTCAAAGCAATTTTCTGTGTGTTGCATTATCATTACTGATTGATTGAAAAAAAACGCCGCTCAGGCCAAAACTGCGTGATAAACTTTATCCGAACTGTGCTCCATCGAAAGCAACAGTGGAACGGTGGTTTGCAGACTTTAAACGTGGCCGTAGAAACACTTATGATGCTGAACGCTCTGATCGTCCAATTGAGGTGGTGACATCGCAAACCAGAAAAGTTCATAAAATCATTTTGGAAAACCGCAAAGTGATGTTAAATCAGATAGTCGAAGAACTAGTTTACTTCGTTTTGCATGAACATTTATCCATGAAAAAGCTGTTTTCGAAACGGTTGCTCGCATTCGATCAGAAACAATACTGTGTCCATGATTCAGAACGTTGTTTGGAGCTGATTCGCCGCAATAAGATAATTTTTTTCATGTAGTATGTGACCATGAATGAAACGTGGCTCTATCACTTCACTCTATAGTCCAAACCAACAGTCACCTGAGTGGACAGGTGCTAGTGAACCTCCCCCAAAGCGGCCATAACCTGGCTAAAATAGCCGACTGTTGGGCTAACCAGATTATGACGTTCGAATTCTGGGATGTGAAGGGAAAAACTATCAATAGCGAGTACTACTGTGGATTATTGGCGCGATTGAAGAAGGAAATTGTGAAAAAGAGACGTCAAGTGAAGAAGAAATAAGTGCTCTTCCACTAAGACAGCACACTCTGTCATAAATCAATAGAAACAATGGTCAAATTGAATAAATTACGCTATGAATTGCTTCCCCACCATCTGTATTCTCTAGAATTGGCAGCTAGCGATTCTTACCTGTTCGTAGACCCCAAAAAAGGGAAAGGTATCGAAATGTTAGAGAAGCGTTGGAAGCAGAGTATTGCTCTTAATGGAGACTATGTTGATGAATAAAGTAGAATTGACTGGAAGGTTATTACACACATTTTACTCCAGAAGAAAATGCATTAGTGCCGAAACTTCAATCTTCTTCGCGGAAGCTTTCAGAACAGACTCGGTCAGTGAAAGCCTTTATCTTATGACATGTTTTTAACGTCATTGTTCAGTCTTTATACTTATTCCTTATTATTACGTTATAAAAATGATCTAAAACTGCTGTCAGGGATACTGGAATAATTTTTAATGTACACAAAATACATTTAACGCAATCATTATATTTTTGATATGTATAATCTAACATCTTTCCAGTGTGACCTACTTTTATGGTCAAGTGGCGTCCCTAATAAAAACCGATCAGATAATGTTAAAATGGCGACCTCTAACTTACTGGGGAAATTGAAGTATTTGATATCTTGAATTGCTCAAATTTTAAACCATGGTCTGATGGTCGCATATTATTTTTCTAATTGGTCAATATTGCATTTGTCACAAATTTTGCAGTAGTAATTTATTGACGTGATTGCCTTCTTCTTATAATAAATTAAATTACAAAATGAGTTTTATTGCATGAATTTAGTCACAAACATATCTTTGTTAATCAAAATATTAAGGGCGATTCACACTGATGCAATTTCTCGCAATGCAAGTTCAACTTAAAGAAATCGCAAAGACGCTACGTTTGTTAAAATTGCAATTTCAATTCACATTGTATTTGCTGCGCATGCAATTCTAAACAGTTTTTGTGGTAGTGCCAATTTACAGATAATAAAAATTAAAAATATGTTTTTTACAACAGAAATAAAAATAAAATAATGATATAAATACCAGTGGTGTGTTGAATTCCTAGTAGGTGGATTTAAAAGTCTAAGGTTATCCTACATTTTACTATTTTTATATATGATGGATAATTTGTGATGACATGTGTTCATTTTTATAGGTTGGTATCCCAAGATTTAGTATAAAATCGCATGCATACACCCATAAAAATAGAACATGCTCTAATCGATGCAATTTCTTGTCACGCGATAAATTGTGAGAAACATTGCATAGTGTGAATGGCAATTGCATGCAATTACTGAAAAATTGCATAGGTGTGAATTGGCCTTTATAGATAAAAAGTATCTTGCATCCCCAAACAACATATTAGCGTATGTAACTATTTTAGGTATAGTAGTACTTTTATTGCAGACCAAAGTTCATCTTTGATGCCTCTATAATTAGCTACGTACGTATCTACGCAATCATTAATCACTTTTAATAAAATTAACGATCAATTGGTTGCCCAAAAATCTGTTTACGTTTCTGTAATAAATTCAATGACCCTTAATTAATATCAAATTGACGCAGACGTCTTTAGCCCTAGCAAACTCAGCTTGTAAATGGATAGATAGAAACGAAATGATGTATTATGTTTGCGGCCGGTTTCGTCTGATAACGCCTTCTATAACGGGTAGTTCAAAGTTTTCACAAGTCCTATTCATAAGCATAAGTTTTTAATCTTACTCAAACTTCTCACTGTATCATGGTGGTCTGGAGTGCGCCCGTGTTATGGAAGTGGTGAGTAACGAAATTAAGAACGCTTATATACGATTAATAAAGTGCAGGAAGTGAATAAGTCGTACTTATAATATAACCCAATTCACGCATTACGATGTCGCGTTAACCTGAATAAACGTAAACATGGAGTATTACATGATAAAAAAAATGTTTGCTTACTTTTGATAATGTCGAAAATTAATTACATTGTTCGTTGTATTTTCTCTTACAAGTGCGACTTCGATAGCGAATAAAAGATGGATGAGTCAAATAAGGAGGATTGATAAAATTCTGATCGCCAATCGAGGTGAAATAGCTTGCCGTGTTATAAGAACTGCTCGACGGTTAGGCGTAAAAACTGTAGCTGTTTACAGCGATGCCGATGAGAACGCTCTTCACGTGGCCTTGGTGAGTTTATTTGTGGATGTTAGGTTGGTTGCTGATTCGAATTGAATTATTTTTAAAGTTGGACAACAGAATAATTGAAATTATTAAAAAATTCCAAGAAAATAGTATGAATACTAGTACCATTACATAAATATGTATAGAATTTATATTTACGTTATAATACGTTATAAAGAGTTAATAAATAAACCACATAATTACATGCGAAACTATTCGTTTATGCTGATTTTCTTGAAAATCCATGCATAATGGATCTGTATTGTGGTAGCTGGTTGGGTAATAAAAATAAAAATCCCGCGTTTTTCCGCAAAATTCGCGCAATGTTTATTTAACTGGTATTTATATGGTGATTTGCAGTAATTTATCGTTATTGCAATTGTTAAATTACATAAGCGTTTATACATAATACATGTTTGTAAATATGTCTTTCCTGTGGAGGTTTTACGCCTAATGGACACCTTTCAATTGTATGTCATCAAAATCCGCGAAGAATTTTTGAGTGGCTTATGACGTGAGATGGTCACGTCATTTGCAATGGTAGCATAATATCGGTCTTGTTCCTTCCAGGTCCCATTTTGCGCAAATACAACCGTTAATGTCTACGTAGACTTGTGACAAGGACCTTGAATGTTTTTGCCGCCAATTGTCATCCTTTGTTGCTTCTCGCCATTTTTTGTGGTTTGGGCATTGCAATTCAGTTGGCGAATAACGTGCTTGTGGTTTGAAAACTAATCATTCAGCATTTAACCAAAGAATGTTTTCTAAACCCTTTTATGGGTCATCTGTGTAACTTTAAAAACATGTTTCTAAAATAAATGATCCAATTAATGCTCCAGCATCGATGATTTTTCTTTATGAGTGCAATGCACATTCGGAGATTGCAGCAGGTGGATGAAGAATATGTACAATATCCATGCAGGTGAATCTCCTTAAGAGAGTTATGTACAATTCGACCAGAATAAGATGAGAATGCACCCAGACAAAAATAAGCACAGCGCAATTCAAGGTGGGGCCTACGTGAAGTGAAGTTTACATTGTCGAGTTTTCTATGTGATTCAATTAAATGAAAAGTTTGGGAGATCTTCTTTGCCTTCGCCTCTAATTCGATGTTGGGTGCAACAGCTGAAGCAAGCTCTTAATGATGAGTTAGTAATATCTTCTGTTGTGATTTGTTGGAGTTAAAATTCCGCACAAACATACCACAGTGTTGCCAATTTATAGGTAGCTGACCCCTTCTGTTTGGATTTTGTTCTCCAATTGCAACATTTAATTGGGTAGATCTTTCTGTTTGAAACCTACTTTCTGTACCTCAGTTACAACTTCTTCCAATGCACCCTTCCAACTTTTTTCTTGTGCATGTGATCTTAAAAACATTTCGGTATTATTGAAACAGTTCAACCATGGAATGGATAAAAATAACTAGATTATTCGGCAGTCTCGTCGATTGTATGCCATCATAATCCACAAAAGGCGTATTTTTGAAGTGAAAATGTGCCAGCCTCGATATGTGAGGGGGTGACGTCATTTATACGTCCCTAGTGCATCACTACGTTACTCAAAGTACTATTGAAACAGTTTGTAAATATCTAAGAGAAGTTAATTTGTGTCTTTTGTCGGGCAATATGGGAACTTGGTCTGTATTGGTTCATGGATCATTGACAAAAAGTTCTCTTTACATGTAATACAAAAATTCAGAGCTTGTCCTGCGATAGATGTGTTCTGCTCAAAGAATAACTTCAAATTTTTTAATGAAATATAGGGGAATATGGAGGAATTTCTTTGATAGCTCGCACTATCTTAGTAACTTAGAAAATTTATATAGTTCAAGATTATGTTTAAGAGGTTGGGCTCCATTTATTAGTTAGCCAGAAGTTCAGACTTCAACAGAAAAAGTTTGGAACATGTTTGGCAGATGTCTTCAAGATTATCCCAACCCAAGATTGGAAGATAAAGCAACCCATAAATTTAAAAAGATCTGGCATAATTGCAAAAAGATTCAAATAATTATAAATCTTTGTCACGCAACACGTAGCCGTATCTATTCGATAAGCAGGCATGTACTTCCATGATTTAAAGTATCAGATGTATGACTAAAGTTTCCATAGATTACCTTCATTTAACCTTGAAAAAAATGAATGAAATAGCATTGAGTTGACTTTTGTTTTCCGTCAGATTAATGTTATTGGATGGTACCTTAAGCCTCTTTAACACCATCAAAGTGACGTATCATGACTAAAACTAACGTCATCTGGTCCTGTGGCTACTTTTTCTATTTCTGAATAAAACCAAAATATACAACAATCTTACTAACATAATAATATTATTTAGGCCGATGAAGCATACAATATTGGACCAGCTAGTGCATCTAAAAGCTATCTCCGAGGTGATACACTCCTGGAGGTAGCTAGGCGAACGAATTGCCAAGCTGTCCATCCCGGTTACGGATTCCTTTCGGAAAATGTCGAATTTGCCGAAGATTGCGAGAAAAACGGCGTTATATTCATTGGCCCACCAGCATCAGCTATTAGAGATATGGGTATCAAAAGGTAACTGATAACTCCGATTTTGTAAAACAAATAAGTAAATAGTCATCATTTTCAGCACATCCAAAGCCATCATGTCCGATGCAGGTGTTCCTATTATAGAAGGCTATCATGGCGAAGATCAAAACGATGCCAAACTTAAAGAAGAAGCCAGAAAAATAGGATATCCGATCATGATAAAAGCAGTTCGTGGGGGAGGTGGTAAGGGAATGAGAATAGCCAGGACAGAAGCAGATTTCGACGAAGCTTTGCAATCGGCTAGAAGCGAATCGCAGAAAGCGTTTGCGGATTCGGTAGTTTTGCTTGAAAAATTCGTGGACGAGCCTAGACACGTTGAGGTTCAAGTTTTCGGGGACACGCATGGGAATGCCGTGTATTTATTCGAAAGAGATTGTTCTGTTCAGCGAAGACACCAGAAGATTATCGAGGAAGCGCCAGCTGTATGTTCAAGACTTTAATTTCAAAATCTATATTTTTATTTATGAAAATTTTAGCCAGGTTTGTCCAGCGATTTGCGATCTGAATTAGGTTTGGCTGCAGTGCGTGCTGCAAAAGCAGTTGGCTATGTGGGAGCGGGTACGGTTGAGTTTATTTTAGATAGGAGAACGCATAGTTTTCATTTTATGGAGATGAATACTAGGTTACAAGTTGAACATCCTATTACTGAAATGATCACTGGTGAGTAAATAATTAAATTATTTTTTTGAGGATTGTATTCTAAAATAATTCTTTTTAGGTGTTGATCTAGTAGAATGGCAACTTAAGGTTGCTTCTGGTGAAGTAATTCCTCTGAAACAAGAGGATATTAAACTAAGCGGCCATTCGTTTGAAGCTAGAATATACGCTGAAGATCCTCGTGGGGGATTTTTACCTGGAGCCGGACCATTGTTGTATTTACGTACGCCCAATGCTGCAGAAGATGTTAGAATAGAAACAGGTGACTTGTAAAATTGAATCTGATGTTTGGTAGTGTTTGATCATGAAAATTTTAGGTGTACGGCAAGGGGACGAAGTTTCAGTACACTACGATCCAATGATTGCCAAATTAGTAGTCTGGGGTAAAGATAGAGGTGAAGCATTGACGAAGTTGCATTCGAAGTTACTGGAGTACAACGTAAGTAAAATTCGCAAAGCGAATGAAAGCATTTATTAGTTTGAAGACGCATTATGATTAAAATTTTCTTATTTCAAATGTTCCTAATTGGATAATAGTCCAAAATACTACATGCAAATATGTTGGTGCGAAAGAACTAAGCTAGCGGATAATTCATGAGATTTAGTTTAAGCTAATAAAGGCCATGGATTTATGGGATTTTACCACAGAAATAGATCACCCTGTATATAGTTTAGGTATATTAATAATGTGTCTAACTGTGCTAAACCATAATTTATGGGGCACCACAACTATACTCGTAAACTAGTTTTAATCTTTATGAACACGTTTTAACCTTGTTTAAACAGGTTTTAACCTTCTTTGAATTTTGCTTTCAAACCCGTTTAAGCTGCTTTAATATTTTAATATTAAGACGTTTGTTCCTAGGTGATCGAAACCAAGCTTCATTTTATATTTTATCAAATAAACATGAGCTTGTTAGATGACTTGTTTAATGAAAGCTTGAACTGGAGAATATAACCTTAAAAAACCTATATCTGTGGATCACATTTAGTAATATGAACTTCATTTGGATATTGCAGTTCTGTTCTGATCATGCAATCAAAGTACACATAATAAATACAATAATAATGTAACAAACATTCAGTTTTAAGCCGAACTGACGCTAACACGTGGTTGATTTCATGCAAGTTTACCAACCCCATAAAATCTAAATTTTTTAAAGTCTAAATCTAATTAATTAAAGATTATATTAGTTCTATGTGCCCTAAACCGGATATATTTGTGAAAATCTAGCAAATAATATTCAGTTTCAGTCAAAAAACGTTTTTAACTTGGGTATTTCTTATTCTTACTATAACTGTCAAGAAATATTATTGACAGTTACAGTAACACTAAAAAATTCCCTAAATAATACCTGTTAAATTTCATTTAATGCAATTAAATAATTTTTTGTGTTATATTACAGATAGCAGGTTTAGAAACAAACGTTAACTTCTTGCTAGATCTATCAAAGCATCCAGAATTCGTCGCCGGCAACGTCCACACCAATTTCATCCGAGATCACAACGATTCACTTTTCAGAGAAGAAACATTAGAGGATTCTCAACTCGCAAATGCTGCCCTGGCGGTAGTGTTAACCGACGAAATGGATCTTTTAAAGGAGGCTATCGATAAAAGCGATCATTACAACCCATTCGTCGTCGAATCCGGTTTTAGAGTTAATCACAAATTTATAAGAGATATAAAATTAAAACATAAGGATCAAGGTAATATCGTACTCTTAATAGGTGTTACATAAATATTTGCGGGAATCCCTTATAGAAGTGATGGTCAAAATAAAATATGGCGAGTCGAATGAATATTCTGTATCAACTGACGGAAAAGTCTGGAATCCGATTAAAGGTGATTTGACAGAGAATGAGAATGGTAATCTTACATTGAATGTAAATTATAATGGGGCTGTTACGAAAGTAAATATATTCAGGAATGATGATATCTTAGCGATATTCGATCAGGTAGTGTGTTCTTGTTTAAACTTTACATGCATTACAAATAATTATCTCTTTTTTAGAACGGTAAGTATCAATTTAGTTTCGAGCAACCTTCATTTTTATTGGAGGAAGGGGAGCAGCAATACGGAACTTCGAATAAGGCTGTGGCTCCAATGCCTGGCGTGATAGAAAAGATTCTAGTTAAGACGGGCGATCTAGTTAAGAAAGGAGATTCTATTTTTGTTCTAATCGCAATGAAAATGGAATATATAGTTAAAGCTAGTAGAGATGCGCAAATTGAAAGTGTTCTACATCAGGTTGGCGATAATGTTCCTAAAGATACGGTCGTGGTTAAGTTTTTAGAAGAAGAAAGTAAATAAGAATGATGCATTTGTATGAAATTGCGTTGGTGTGTAAAATACATACAATTATGTCTGTCAAATGTTGTAATAAAGAATAGGAGATATTGTTGGATTATTTTTATCCCAAACTTAATACTTTTTAATAGAAATTTCGTCTATGGATTTTTTTTCTTCATTTCTTGGTTTTATTATTATTTTATTATTATTATCATTTATTTGTCATATTTGTCAGTTACAGACATCGACAATAGTCATATAAATAATGATACACAAAATAATATACATACAAATATAAATGTTGTTGGTCAACTGTTAAAGATAACGAATTCTTTTTCTAAAGATTATGATGACATTTTCTGTTGTCTATTGTGGCAGTGAAGGTCGGAGGTAAATTATCAGAAGTCACTTCATGGTGTTGGACAGTTTGTTTTTAATCAGATAAAATTGAATTGTAGCAGCCTATAATTGTAGCATAATACTTGGACTACTTGTTCCTGGGAAAATCATTTTGGAATCCATTCTTCCTAAGAAAATACTGACTCTTGAAAGATACAAAGAAAATAAATTTTATTGACTTGATTACCAACAGAGGGCTTCAAATTATAGTCAAAGATAGCAAAGTTGCTGACTTCTGGGATTAAACGATCACTTGTGTGGTTTATGATTATCTTCCACGATTATCAACAATGTTTTGTTCCAGTTTAGTAAGAAACTTAATCTGGATTCATTGATGGCGTGCGTAAGTATGGATTCGGTAATTGTCTAGTTGATGAATAAAATTTTTAAACAATTGATCGTACACTTTCGTTTACAAACACACTCTCTAATGGTGGTCCACCCCCAAGCATTTGCCAAAAATTTACTAGAATTTTTAGTCTTTGTAAACTGTAAATCATAACCACATTCTGTTTTTTTTGTTTTCTTCTTTAAGTAAAATTTATTCCACAGATTTTGGAAAATATATTCTGCTTTCTAGGCGTTATGGCATTTTTGTGAGGAATGCGGCATGCATTCGAGTTCACAAAAGTTTTTTTTGCAATAACGCTAGTAGTATCATGAAATAATGATGCTAATCCTAATTTCTGTTTTAGACGTGTATTTTGATCACAATTATACACCACAGAACGTATGTAATTGAGAAATTGAGTGTATACTTTATAAATATGGAATGCCTGCCAATTTAGCCTCAAAATGGCGATGTTGAACACACACTTGTCATTATTGTATTTGAGTGAGTAGAAACACTACATTCAGCGAACTTTCTACAGTTTCCTATGAATTATTAAACAGAATGTAATGTTTGTCAATGTTGAAGTAGGAATCTCATTCCAATATCTCGATATCGCAAATTTCAATTCCTTAATGTTTTCGTATTGATGATTATTGGCATATACCTCCCAAGCCAATATTTCCCAAGGATTATCAATTGGGTTCAGGTCGGGTGGGCGAGTAGGTCATTCCATTTATTTGATTTCTTTTTGTTGAAACCACACCTTGGATTGTCTGGAAGAATGGATAGCTACGCTGTCTAGCTGAAATATCCAGTCTTGCGACGGCATTTGTTCACCGAGATCTATTCGAACCGGCTCTAGAACTCCTATATAAACATCAGAATTCATTCGTGTCGAAATAAAACATATAGCAGTTCTATTGTTATGCCTAAAAGCTGCCCAAACCATTACACTGCCGCCACCAAAATTTGTACCCGTGGCAACTTCAGTATTCTTACGCAAATCGTGCCAATAGGATTTGTAGCCATCAGGTCCGTCCTAATTAAATTTCTTTTTGTCAGAAAATGTGACGTTCTTCCATTCATTGTCCTAGCTTATATGATTTTGTCCAAATGTCAGTCTTGCTTTTGTTTGTGGGCCTGCTTTAAGGGTGGTTTTGACACTTTTCCTATTATTGACTATTGCTGGTTTTGAGGACCCCATCCCTTTAGAACATTTTTTTTGTCATCCTCCGTTAGCAGTTTAGTTCTCGGCATTGTTATTGGCTCAAATCTATACTCCTATATTATATACAGGGTGCATTTGAAATAAAAGTTAAGACTATGAAAAATAATAAGACATTGTCTTATTAAACTTAAATCCTTAATATTTTGCGCAAATTCCTTCCTAGACGCGATAAAAAAAATGACAAAGATATTTATAAAATATTCGTCTCGTCACTGTGTTTTAACAAAAATATATCTAGCGCAGAGCAGGTGTAGCAATAGGCGATATTTAACATGTGTGCAACGTACAATCAGAGTTGATCTGTTTCGAATGGTGAATGTATGAAGATGTCGCAGACATGGAACCAACAATACTTTAATAAAAAGGAAAATACGACTACGATTACAAAAATTGCAACTAAGAAGCTATCTTTATTTCACAACAATAGTTTTACTTTTACTACAGTTAAATGATTTTCAATCGTTGTTTAAAGTAATTCTATAGATTGGATATATTTAAAATAAAAGTTCCTTTATTAGTTAGTTTCATATAGTATTTTCATACTTAATCACATTGATATTATCGAACTCTTTAGTCAAAGCTATTTAGAAAAAGTGACATATCAGCGTTATTTCGTAGTTTTTATAACATCGACAGCTGTTTTTGCGATGTTTTGCGTTACTTCGATCGAAGTAAACATATTCTCGATTTATAGGCGGCGGATATTACAATTTATAAGGGAGATTTTAATTTTGGCATTCGCGTCGTAATTGAACAAAAATTTTACCTTAATCTTACCATTCTTAATATTTTTTACTTTTATTTCAAATACGTTCACGCGTTTTTGCACTGACAGACACTATAAAATTATACAAATTTCGCTAAGTGTATATGCACAATTCACATAATTATATTCGCCCATAACATGCGTATGATAATAAGGGTAATAAAGACTTGCATAATCACCATTAACACTCCTGAAAGGCTGATTTGTTTTCTGCAACAATGAAGTTGGAGTTGGAGGCTATTAGCACTGTATTCCTTGAACTATATTCTATTTTTTTACACCTATTAGTCTAAAAAAAACAACTATCTAAGTATTAGTGTCTAACTGATATCATACTTGCAAATTGAATAACAAATAAACATGGAATTCGTAAACTGTACTTCAAGAACATCCAATTTGAGCATATTTTTAAAACGACAATATTATCATAGTGGTTATCACCTTTTATAACTTATAACGTCTCATGCTGAATATGATTTACACGAATTGAAGATGAGAAGGTCATAGTGTAATCTAACATTTTGATTTTTGGGTTCGGTTAGATCAAAAAATTCGCGGGGAATTTCAAAATGTGCTATATATTCTGATTCGATGCTAATAATGGTGCGAAACTTCGTGATCAAATAAAACCTTTCGTATTGTTAATTACCGTGTCAGTTACCAAGTAATATATTATGTGAGTTTTTATTGTATCATTGTTTAATTTTGTACAATGATATTTATTCATGAACCGAATGTTTCATCCGTTATTTAACTTTATTTAAATACCTGTACGTAGTCGATAAAGACATAAAATTCTACAAATTCGTTTGAAATATCAGAACATAAAATCGATATTAATCATTCATCATCGTTGTCTATGCTTTGTGGTTTTTCTTTGTGATATCGCATATACATTTCAGGGAATCTGATAATCTTCGAGTATATTTCAGATACACATGCAAATCATCCTTTTGTTTGGTCCATTTAATTTTTTTTAATTCTTTCTGAGCTTGCCCAAGTCCCTCTTTGAAGGGGATACATACTTGTAATCTGTATTACAACGGGAGTTAAGTAATAGGTCAATGGTAATAGCATATCAGTTTGAACGAAAGAAAATGGTTGCATATAATGGTGGGTGTACCAGCAGAAATCCTAGCATTCCTTTAGGTATTTTTAATAGCAGAAGAACCTCCTGGTATATTTTTCAGAAACTTTTGGAGCTTTCCTGTACTCTGCGAAAAACGAACAATGACAGGAAATGAACAATAAATTCAAAAAACTACTATCCCAATTCATTTGAGTATATAAACATTTAACATTTCTTTTATATTGATAGAAATATAAACCTTGTATACATATATTTCAAATTTTTGATTTAATTCAATAAATTTAAATTTTTCAGAATAGAATAACTTGAATGGCGATTAAATTTAGCGTTCCTTTGCGTGAGCACGCCACTCTATAGTTACCCAGTGTATAAAGAAAATCGAATAGGATTACTACAGATTTAGATGTTTACTTAGAATCACCTTGGAACAATACATTTTCAGTAAACATTACACAGTTCTGCAATATTTAACGTATATGTAAATATAGAATATAGTAGTATATAGTCTGTTTACGCTAACAGATGAGGCACGTCATCAATACACGTCATAATGGTGGTATACACTATTGCCAAATATTTTCTCTTAAGTAGGTTATGTATTAAGTCATGATAGCGCATTGACATGCAGTTTGCGTTAACGATGAACTTCATACTCACGAGATGGGAATATTGTACAGGACAGGCAGTTGTATATAGAAAAAATCCCTATATCTTCGACAGTGTGAACAGTTATTTTTGGGTATTTCGTTTTGTATAGGCAGCTATTTGTGATTTTACTGGTTATGACGTGCCTCGTCTGTTATGGTAAACAGACTATATACATACATATGTTTAATAAGATATGTAGAAAAAAACATCCTACATTAATTCTTAACCATCAGACTTCACTTTTGTTCCATTTTTTTTGTCATCTGTTGTGCTATATGGAGAACAATGAGCATTTTGGCTTTTCTTTGCTGAACCTCTTATATTTGTTGCAATAATCTAAATACCTCCAACTTAATGACATCGTACAGGGCAAAACAGGACTGCAACAAAACTGCTCTAACCTGTTGATTTTAATGGCGTTTCAGATTATTTTCTATCACAATAATGCGAAAGATGTTTTTAGTATACCTAAATGTCAAATTTATGCTTTCCTTCAAACATACTTTAAACAGAGTATGGTAATTGGTATCCTTCTTATCTTCTTCTTGTTATAATTCTTAAAATGGCACAAAATATAGACAAATCTTTTCAAAAATGTGTAATATTTTGTGTTAGATAAACGAGTCAACCTCTTTTAAAGAGGAAATAAAATAAAACCTCCATTCTAAGTCCCCATTCTAATGACAGGATAAGGAATCTGGATTCTAATTTAATTCTGTGCATAGGTACCATATTTTAGTGACATTAAAAGTTATATATGGAGCTATCTATATAGAGAACGCAATCTTCTTCCAGAATCAAACAACTCCACCTGGGTATTTATTGCACAAATGACACATACATATACATATGGATGTATATTGGTTTTGTTCTTATACCAGCTTCTAGCAATCATTGGCAGGCATCTTATACATATCAGACGGTAGAGTGTTAAAGATCAGAGATTGAAGAAAAGTCATCACCATATCAATCAGTAAGTGACCTACATTAGTCACTATTTAAATCTATCAGAGAGCAACTAGGACGAAATTTTAAAAAAGATCAAATATGTAAGTTACGTTCTTTATGGATTCTTCTGAATAAATTTAAGCAATGGGAAATCGGTCATAAATATTTATCAGGTGGTGAAGCTATAATGAATCTTCATGAAAATGTTCTTCAACACCACACTAACATAGTCGTTCAAAATCTTTTTTACAAAGTTTTTTTCTTTATTTACTTTTAAATTGGTGTCTCTGGTATTTTTGAAAATTTTTCTCAAAAACTCTTGTCAACAATTTAATGATTGTTTCAGTGCTTGCAGCAATTGTCTCAAGCGGGGGCCTGAAGTACGGTAAACTAAACGTCAAGCCTCCTATTGATCAAATCTATTTGATTTTTGTTGTAAGTTTTGTTTTGCGAAAGGCGAAACGTTACAAGCTAGTGTTTCTTTCAAGGATTCGTGTTTGATTTTCACTTCTTCTGTTGGTTTTAATTTGTTGGACTGCTCAATTTCTTAAATTTCTTTCTTCTGAATATTTTCAAATTTGAAAGTATAAACTATAAGCTTCTAATTCTAAGGAGCTGCAATAGAACCAACATCACACTTCAAGAGAAAAAGGATATTTTAAAGAAAAATAATCGCTGCTTCCGTTGTACTAAACCAAATCACAACTCTAAAGTTTGCAGAAACAAGGTAGTGTAATTATCGACACGTAACGTCCATGTGTGATCCTAATTACAAAAGAGAAGAGAAAGAAACAAATACGTGTACTACGAGTACAAGTTTGTTTACCAAAAATCCCCAGAATAACGAACAGGTATTTCCACAAACGGCTAAAGCTTATGTATCTTCATATGATACGAATAAAAATGCATTTATTCGTTTAATTATCGACGGTGGATCGCAATTGACATACATAAAACGAGAAGTATCTCGTAAACTGGGATTGAAAATTCTTGCAACACGCAAGTTATCCGTCATGCCGTTTGTTTGTGAAAAAAGAAGTTTGCCGAAGCTGTACAACCAAGTGGAATTAAAATTGACGTTTGATTAATACAGTACTGATATATTATTAATGTTACGCTAAATAAACGTTTAAAATGGTAGGTAACGCTTAACTCTATTAGGAGCTATTAAAACACGATAAAAACTTGCCAACCCCTTTTGGCGGAGGCATTAAGGTTGATACAAACGACTCTTTACATTTTCTTGATATATTAGTAACTCGTTTGCTACATAGTGCGAAAAAACACCCACATACCGAAAGCGCTCTGCTCCACAATACTTATTAAATATATAAACAAAATTCCTAATTTGAGGACCAAAAAAATTGATGCAGGAAGTTACCGACAAATGTTGGCGTGAAGACATTGCAAAGTTTTTGCTTCTAGCATGATTTAGAACACCATACATAAGCGTGATGTTCTAACATCCGCTAACGAGTCGTTGTTCCTGAAGAAGCTACCTATCTTAGTGACAAAACATTGAGGTAACAAGATTTGTATTGCTTGTGCATTTATTTTAATTTTTGTTTTATAGTTAATTTGTTATAATTGTCAAAATTTATATAATATACACTAAACTATGTTAATACAACCCGAAAACAATCTTTCAATAAAATTAATTATGTTAGGGGAAAATTACAAGTTGAAAGCTGCCTTAACTTAATTTGAAGAACCTTATATCTATGCAATGCCACTAAAACAAAGCAATTTATGTTTATTCTATGTTAACATTGAAGTCTACAATGTTGTGCTATATTTGTATCATATACTACGTTCCTAATATAAACTACTGAAGATAACGATAAAAAAAAATACAAAAAAATATTATAGCAGAGCAGTGATTCACGTTGCGTGTTACATTTAAGAGGTCATGGTGTTCGACCAACTCAATATAAAACATACATACAACTACGAAGCCGTGAAAAGTGTGTGCAAACTACGCGCACCACCATCAACTCAAAAATTAAATATTTAGAATTCCGCATGTCGCCAATTACATACGTTCAAAGTGGATGTTATAATCTAGAAAAGGCTCCTACGCTAGTCGGGCAATTTATTAAGCAGCGCTTCTTATATTCTATTGTATTTCGTTTAATGTATTATAGGACATCATCAAGTTTACGTTTCATTCAGTTACGAATTGTAACGTAGTGGTGGTGGTTGTTGTGTGCCAATAGTTTCGTCGAGTATTTGTTGTTAACGTATAAAAAGCGGAATTTGATTTCAATCATTCAGGTTTATGAAGAAATCTCGCTTTGAATTCGCTAGAATAAAAAAAAACTATCGTCGATATTAACGGAGGGTGCTGCTGCAGCGTTGATCGAGTAAAGAAGATGATAAATGAATCAAATTTTCAAATTAATCGTAGTGAATTCAATCTTAATTGTTTTACATACGTGTTTTTAAACATAAAAGAGATTTAAGTAAACTGTTTTAAAGTGCATTTTTAGTGTTGATTGTGTTTTACTATAACTATAACAATCATTATTACTATGATTAAAGAAGAACAACCGCATGTAGATCACGTCAAGTTTAATATAAATTGTCAAAATGGCGATACTGGGTAAGTTTAACTCTCGAAACACAATAGCAATGTTTGTACATTCAAGACTTGGATATAAACAAGTATGTGCTACTGTATATGCCATTGTTATAATATCAATTGATAATATTGGACGGCTACAAAGGCCGATATCAAACAAATCAGGATTGATTGGAGTAATTCACCTTGAGTAAGCAAAATAAATAATAAATTAATTGATGAAAATATTATTGTAGACTTATATAACACAAATTCGATCGAATAAATATTATATATGCGTTATGAGTATCTACTAATAACAAGTTTTGTAATTTGAATCATAAATTAGAATAAGCAAGCGTGAAACTTCGTCATAGATTTTCGAGGAAATTAAAAACTTGATTTACTTTTGTTTACGTACGATTTTTTATGAATTGAATAAATTTTAAAATTCAATTTCTTTAATATTTTATGTGGCTTAGAGTTTTGATTTAAGATGACCCCAAATAATTAATTTAAATGCTCTCTGACTATACTCTCCTTTTCCTTCATTTTTTCGTGAATATTTTTTTTAAATAAACAAAAAATGATACACCAAGAAATTTAAACACTCTGCAGTCGAATGTTGAATAGTTTGAATTTTTTTTTAATTTCGTTTATTTGAGCGCTAATTTGGTTGTAATTTCGGGGAAAATTTTCGATTTCCAAATCGAGTAGACTTTTATGCAGACTAGAGTCGATCTACAAAGCGGAGAACCCAAGGGGTCTCCACTTTCCCCATTGGTGGCTAATATTTTGATGGAAACGTTTGGAGCTATGGCTTTAGAATGCGCTGATCTGAAACCGAAAACATGGTTAACCCTTCAAACCTTCTTGGATTTTCTTAACAGTCAACACCCTGACCACAAATTCATGGATGAATTTCTTTCTGGAGGTATTGGTTACTCGTCTATAAAATGTTCACTTAGGACACTCTGTGCATAGGAAACCCACTCATACGGATCGATACCTTCACCCCAACACGCATCTTCATCCAGCACAAAAATTCCCTTGTTCATCAACTTCCCAACCAGATAATATCAGCAATGAATTAAAACACGTCAAAACCTCTCTCCTTCAGAATGGATATAGCTCCAGTAATATACAAAGCGTCATAAACAGGTCATCCATCAATCCTTAAGAAGACGCCGGAAACTAATAGTCATCAAACTACCACCGTTTTCTCCTACATGCATGGGGTTACTGACCATATCGGCAGAATTCTACGTAAGGAGAACATCAAAACCACTTTTAAACCGTTAAAGAAAATCTCTCAAATTCTTCCATCATCCAAGCATTCCCGTCATACTTTCTCCCATAAAGGCATCTAGAAAACTGGCTGTGATCTTGTGACATTGGTCACCAGCCGCTGCCTAGCCTTTCCGTGTCAGAAGATTTTCGCCTCTAGCGTGGTTTACACGTCGAGTTACCGTGGCCTTCTGATACCCCCCAGACACCTCTTGCTTCTAAAGAAGCCACTTACACTAGCGGCGAAACGTAATAATAGAGACATAATAGAGACTCGAGCCGTGAAAGCCTTCGGTATTATATAATTATATAGAAATAGATATGGGGATTGATTCAAATGACTAAAAACTGGAAAAAAAACATAAAGGCAATTGAAAACATAACTTCAAGGAATAGTTAGGATTTTGTACTATACCATGACTCAAAGACTCGAAAGACAAGAAAGATGAACAAAATCTATTAAATTCACAACCAAAATTATGGTTGAGGTATCAGGAAAACGCGGTTTCTCCAAAATCGATAGACTTATGCAAAAGGCACCTCATCGCAGGAGTCTATTGAAGAATAAGGTTTTATGATCAAGACTTGTACTTGTGACAATCTCCTGATCCATTCGTATGCTAAAAGCATCACAAAAATAAGTTCACAAAACTGGTTTTCTGTCTTCTGGATCACCTTCGTTTAACTCTTTAAATTATTAGACTCAGTGTAGTAGTAGAACTTTTTTAGATAATCATGCAGCAGAAGACAGCTCCTTGGGAAATCCTATTCCTTTCCTTAATACCAATTATGATTTTGATTGGTCGGCTAGTCTCACAAGAAGTATAGCTTTCACATTTTCAGTTTTCCAAAATTTGGAAGCCATTTCTTTATATGTATGTGATGAGTGCAACTGCAGTGGCTTCTAGTGTATTGTTTCTGGAACTACCACTGTATAACGTATAGCGTTTTGAGATTTCGACACCAAAACTTAAAATATAATAAGGAACTTTAATTTTCCATAGAGGCGTCAAAGCCTGTCTACTAAGACCACCCTAGCCAAACGCTACCTCACAAGACTACACATGCCGAACTCTACCTGAGCAAAACAATCTATCCGAGCCTGTGTAAATATGGGAGGACTTATGGCAACGCAATCCAGTCGGCCTCTATAAAAATCAGCTTCGCTGATCTTGGAAGCAACTTATCTGGTTTTGAATTGCATATTTTAGACCTGGTTTTGACCTGTTCTTTAAAGCGTACATTGTATTTGAGATATCAGGTCCAGAATACGTCAAAAACGTGCTCAAAACTGCTCAAAACCAGATAAGAATTTCCCAATAACAACTAACCTGTCCTATAGTATGAGGCATGCAGTTTTCAATATGGCAGCGGTTGCTTAAGATCAGGTAGGCTGTTTCTTTTACTGATCTCGGTTCCATTGTGTGTGATAAGACATCGACTGGCCAAGAGGCTGTCTAGCTATATTTTTGACATCCTGTCATTGAAAAGAGCCAAATTCATGCATAGTCTTCCACAGCAATAAATTCGGGTAAATTAATTTACGATCCATGGAGCTAGCTTTGTGAGCAGGAGTGAAATCTTGTCTCCTGCGAATTAGGTGCCATTAAGCAAGCTTGCTACGTTTACCAAAACGTCTGTTTGGTAGTAGTTTAATAATTATACCCAAGTATTCTGATATATAGGCATCAAGTTCTATGTCTGGTTCTAGTTTTGCGACTCCTAAGATCCTAGTTTTGCATGGACTAGTTCTGCCTGTTTTGTTAGATTTATTGTTCAACTTATGCCTGAAAACAATTTTGTAACTTTTTTAGACAATGCAAGGAAAAGAAAAGATTTACATTCAAACAGAAGATCTCCCTATGCATGTTAGCCACTGTTGAATTTACAAGCTATTGTTCCATGTCGATAATGGCCCCATTCTATCCTAGAGAAGCCCAACTAAAAGGAATGTCTGAAACGCTAGCTGGATTAGTGTTCAGCTTTTATGCCATGGTAGTATTCGTATCATCGCCAGTATTTGGAAAACTTGTAAGTAAATATCGAAGAAATTATGATCATACTTATTCTATATTGACCTTTTCTGATTCTAGTTACCAAGATTTGGAGTAAAAATAACTTTCATCTTCGGAATAATCACATCCGGAATCTGCAGTATTATGTTCGGGTGAGTTTTCATTTCTTGGAACAATTATCCAATTAAACCGTTAAAGACGGGATCCTAAAATTGAAATCGCTTCCGTCATTAAATTATTTTAAATAAATTGTGCAAACAAGAATTAATTTTAAATGCTGTTAGCTTTCGTTTAATGCGAATTTGAACGGATGTCGCCTTTTATACATCTATTACATGAAATTGTTATTAAATCAACCACATGAAAAAAAAAGTTGATACACAGATGTCGACGAGGCCAATTTAGTATGACAAATATTACAAGCACAACATTTATTGCTTTCATAATATTATTTTTTTTCTATTACAGATCGCTTCAATTTGTTAATGATTCTACAGCTTTTACCGTGTTATCATTCGTTATCAGAGGCACAGAAGCATTAGGAGCTAGCGCATATTCAACAGCCGGTTACGTTTTGATAATTAATATTTTTCCGAAGAATGGAGGAGTTGTCAGGGTTAGTAAATGTTAGGTTTTAGATAAACGCAAATTTTTTAATGATTTTGTTTTAGGGCATTTTGGAAACTTTTGTAGGACTTGGAATGAGTGTTGGGCCTGCTATTGGTGGACTCCTATTTGCGGTAAGAATATCAATTGTTCGATGTTGCCATATTAGTACAATTTGTTGAGCTGTCGGTGATTAAATTTCAACAACAAAGCACGTTTATATTCGATTGTTTTTTTAGATTCTATGCAGCTATAAAACAGTACTAAATTTAAATTTTTGTATGCGATAAAAAGCTAATTGGTTTTCTTAATTAATGTTAATACTTGATTACTTTCGATACATAAAAAATTTAAGATTCGAAAACTGAAAACTGTACTTCTTTATTCAAAAGCAACTTTAGTCTTTCTCCTTGCATTGTACATCAGTTTTTGTACTCTAGCAACGGCGACTTCTAGAATTTTCCAAAAGATTTTGGGGTTTCAAACCTCCATCATTCATATATGTATGTACATATATATCTTTCTTCTCAAATGGGACCAAAATTCAAACCAACCAAAACCTTCTTTGGAACAACATTGACCCAGTTTATGGTCAACCAGTCTCTTGTTCTTCTGGCATAATGGCGCAAGACTGAGTCAGGCCAGAACATTCCTTGGTCGTTGTAAAAAACTTTATATTCAACCTGGACTTTGCCTTTAAATTTAACAGTTTCAAAGCAGTCACATACATTGTCGGTATAGAAATAGTGATTACCTTTGATCACCGACTTTGGACAACTTGGGTAACTCCTGGGAATCATCATAATCACGTACTTACAGAAAATCGCATTTGCTCAGAAATGGGTAATTTTGTTTAGGATTATCTCTGAAATTCTGTGATGCTTTGGAGGTCTTCGTTCATGGTGGAAATACAGCAGATATTAGAATAGAATTATTTTCCTGCAGAAGTGTCACACAATAATTAGGTGACGTATTATTGTTGTGGAAGCTAGTGGCTTTGTTTGCTTCTTGGCCAGGATAGGTCACTTTGATGGTGCTGCTATGCGAATTTGCAGCAGAAGGCCACCATTATGACGTGATAGTTTAGGTATTGCTTCTTTTAGATAAAAATTCCGCTGGGCTCGACTATGGTTGTCTAAGACTCCTGTACTGTAATAGGTGGATAGATCTAGAAGAAAAATGTTCTAGAGTAGGTACTGATCGTAAGGATTGTCTTTGGGATATTCCTGGTATTGCTGATTTCTTTTATGGACAAGCCCTGGGCTATTAGTCATCTAGAAAAATCTAACCATAAACTTAAAGCATTGGCAAGTCAACCACTACCAGCTTAGTGTGATGAATCCTTGATTGAAAGCTTGTAACTTTAATAAAATCATATTGCTTTCACAAGAAATCTTTATACTATTTTGCAACATCCTGTATATAACAGTATCTATTATTAATATTTAGCTGAAACTAAGCTCGTAAAAAAATCTACAAGTAAAAATTTCTGACATCGAAATTAACTGCATAATTCTCTAGGAAGGTTGGAGGTTTTGGTCTACCATTCTATGTAGTTGGCATGATATCCATTCTAATGGCGCCGCTAAATTTGTACGTATTGCCATCTAGTGAAGGTACTAACATTCCCAACAATATTTACGCTAATTAATCATATTGCCTTGATTTAATTGCAGATTATAAATTGGAAGTTAAAGCTGGATCCTTCAAAAATATACTTAAGCTACCGTCTGTGATTATTACCTGTTTAGTTGTGATAGTAGTTTCTGCCACATGGGGATTTCTTGATCCAACGTTGGAGCCACACTTGAGAAAAGTACGTTAAACAATTAAATCAGTAATTTTCTAATTATTATTTCAATTTATTTTAGTTTAATTTGAGTGCTGGAAATATGGGATTAATTTTTCTATTACTATCAGCGATGTATGGAATATTTAGTCCAGTATGGGGATTCATCAGCGATAAAATCACGAACTATTGGTACCTCATGTCGATGGGATTATTTTTCAACAGTTTCAGTTTATTATTCCTGGGACCCTCGCCAGTATTACCTTTTCTAGAGCAGTAAATACTTGCGAGATAACGTAAATATTTACAGAATATAAACCTTGTAACGTTTTAGAACCATATTTCTGAACATTCTATCATTATCTGCCCTTGGTATATTCGTCGCCATGGCTGTCATACCTACCTATCAAGGCATACTAGATAGCGCCTTGTAAGTACCTATAGTATAATTTACACACATATTAAGATTATTATACTTAAATGCTTGCATAAAATCGACATATCTTATATTTCCTTGCAGAAACGGAGGATTTTGTGATGATTTAGGAACACATAGCGTGGTAGCTGGTCTATGGTCGTCAGCTTATTCTCTAGGTGAAATGTTAGGCCCGGCGGTTGGAGGCGTTATGCTGCAGCATTGGGGATTTCCGAAAGCATCTACGGCAATAGCTGGACTGAATTTCCTTTTTGCCTTCGTTTCCGGCATCTATTTCTTTGCGCGAACGAACAAGAAACGTAATTTGTGATAGCTAAAACAAAGGGTGATACCCAGATAGAGGAAAAAATAAGTGATATTTGCACTAATGCAAGGCGCTTCAAATTTCTGCGTTCAAATTTTTGTATTGTGAGAAGTATGTAAATGTGTTATTTAAGAGTTAAATTGTTTTATGCATTTAGGAGTTTATTCTTTTGTGAAATATTCTGCAAATAAATTATTTTTATTTTGAGAAAGGCAATGTTTGTCTAACATCTTCTGTATGAGAAAACGTGGCAAGATTGCCTGATCTGAGCCCCACGTGCTGAATTAAATTTATTATCTGCAAGAGTATTTTGGTGTTGTAAAGAACATCAAGAATACAACAGGAAACAACAATTACAACAACGGCATGGTCGTCTTTCAAACAGGCACAGATAAGTTCAGTTCCTTTACTATACTCTGCGTTGTCTTTTTCTTCTTGCGTCTGTGGTATATCCCCAATAAAAATTTTCTGTCCTGTTTTGCTCGATATACTAAGTTTAATTTTCAAATTGGATGTGTATGATATTGATTGAACTGACCATATTGTGCTTCAGATAACTATGAAATAAAACGACCTTGAATCATTCTGAGCATTGTAAAACGACCAAGAACACTACGAAATCATATCAAACTAAATTTTGGCCGATTTTGCATGAACGCTCCTCGACTGTCCTTTAGGCCGATTCTCTCTTGGACAGTTTGATAAGCATTCAAAATGGTTTTAGAAAGTGCTACTCATTTAATTAGAAAGACGCATTCCAAAGAAGATTTCAAACAATTCAGATCAGTTTGCTCGAAATTGTTGTTTTAAAGATTTTAGGAAGACTTAAGACTACTCAAACCAAAATAAATAGAACAAAACATTGAAGAGGTTGACCTAAATTTTGAGCAATTGAGTCTAAAAGGTGGTATAATGTTTGGTATTTGTTAATAGAAGACCGTTGGCACAATTTTAAATAAAAGGTAATTTTGAAATCTTACTTTTAGAACAGCGCAAGAGGGGGCTCAACTAAAGTTGTTATAGACGCATGGCATCTTCAACAACGTCAATAAAAGCGAGTGTACGAATGTGAAGGTGAAGATAACCAACAATTTATCAGCGAAAACAATTCTAACAGCGAAGTCGAATGAGATCCATTTTTTTTTTCAAAGTAATGAGTTAAATAGACATTTTATTAAAGATTTTAGAGGAATTTAACAGTTAAGTGAACTGTTAAAGTACCTATGCAAATATGGCGGCCGACTACACTCTGCATTCTAAGCAATTCTAACAAGAAATCTCAAATTTGACACAATTGTATTTGCATGTATTTTGGTGAAGTCTTTTCAAACATTCTTGAGCAGATTGGTTAGTGGCATGTACCTACTACTTACGTACTTCTGCTTGGATACTTGTCTTTTAGTTTTGTCAAATTCTCTCCTAATTCTTGTAGAATTTGAAGATAATCCAAATTTAAGATCTTGGCTAGGCTTGAAATACCGATTCGAACAGGAATACCATTAAAAATGTGTCAAAATCTCAGGTTCAAACCGCAGCACAAACTGTAATCTAGACTACAAATATAGACATAATTTTCCTCATTTGCACTGTTTTGCCTCTATTTGATGCCTCCCATCATTGCTTCCTTCTCTGACATTGGTGGTTGTTTTTCGTTTTTCTCCGACGTCTAGCTCCATTCTAATTCTACTAATCATGCGCATGTGAGCATTGATCTGGCTACAGTCAATTATATTTAAAGAATTTTCATAAGCTTCATGGGCCACCTTTTACAAAAGAAAGGAAATTAGAAGGTTCTGATCTGAGAAAATCTATGTCTCTGTTTTACTTTAGTATGGGATGGTTAGAATACATAGTTCCAAACATCAGTAAAAGTGAAAGCACCATTTTCCAAGAACATCCTGGATAAACATCACTTTTGCAACAGAGTCGCCTTGCAGGTACAATTCTGCTTGTAGCTAATATTAAAATTTTTGTTATTAGAAACAATAGAGATCTTTTTAATGTTTTATACATGGGCAAAAGGGGCAACCTATGGGCAACCTGCTCTCCTGTCAACAGACAACTGTCAGTTGACTTCTGTTAAATTTTTAACAAATTGCGTCATTTAGTTTGTGTTTGACAACAATTGATAGCAGATTGTTGTTGTTGGTTGTTGTGATTTGAGGAGAAAATGGAAAAAAGTGAATTGCGTGCGATAAGCATTACTTTTTGCGGAAAAAAAACCATCACTCAAACCAAGACTAAGCCTGATAAGTATTATGGGAACTCTGCACCATCAATTTCAATCGTAAAAAAGTGGTTTACTGAATTTCGTGCTGTGGCTGTACAAGCATAGAAGATGCCTATTTGAGGTCTCTCCACACGAAACAATAAAAAAAATCACGATATGGTGTTGGCCGATCCGAGATTGAAAATGCTAGACATTGCGAAAGCCATAGGCAAATTACATGGCTCAGTGGTTTCAATTTTGAATGATCACTTATGGGGGTATGAGAAAGTTTTGCTCAAGATGAGTGTGACGTTTGGTCACAATCGACCACAGACGCCATCTTGTGACAACTTCGCGGAAGTGTTTGGCGTTGTGTAACCGCAATATGGACGAATTTTTGCGCCGTTTCGTAACCGTGGACGAAACGAGGATCCACCACAACACACCAGAGACAAAACAACTGTCAAAATAGTGACTTTCTCGGTATGAATCGGCGCCAAAGATGGCCAAGGTAGGTTTGGCAGCCAATAAAGTCATGGCGGCCGTTTTTTGGGATGCATGCGGTATAATCCACATTGACTACCTTCAAAAGGGTAAAACAATTTATGGGAAATATTATGCCAACTTCTTGGGTGGATTTAATGAGGATTTGAAAAAAAAAACGACCGCATTATTTGGCCAAGAAAAAAGTTCTTTTCCACCAGGACAACGCCAGGGTCCACACATGTGCAGTTTCCATGGCAAAAATCCATGAATTGTTGTTTCCAAACATGAAAAAATGGCTTGTTAAAAAATAAAACGTATATCCACAAACAAAATTAAAATATTTCAATAATAAAACAGAAAAATATTCAAAATTAACAGCTGTCGTCAAGATTTCTTATTAAATGCGCCTATACTCACGCAGTTGTTGTTTTTCAACTAGAATTAATCGCACAATTTTTTTGAAGCCAAAAAAGCGTTGAAGCGTTGTATGCAGTATTCACCTGGTGCTCATACCTTACGGGTTAAGGTAGACTCCAATTGTAATAAATTTATATTCGATTCAATTCAATTCAACAGAAGAAAACTAAAATGAAGATATTATCGTAAGTAATTGTTGTACATATACATATTATGGTATATAAAATTATATAGTTGAATAATCAATTTTCATATCTTATAAACCTTGAATTGTACGAAAAATGTCTGCTGTACTTGATCGCTAAACTGAATTCCGCGATTGAAATAACGTAGCATCATGCAAACATTCTTGCTTTTTTATCAGAATAGTTTATCGTTCGCGAAACATCATCGATATGTTTAGAAAAGCAAAATGTTATTGTTTTTTAACACTTCTGGATATCACGCATTTTAATTACAAAATTTGATCGCATTTTAATAGCAGAATATTGTATAAATTGATATTAGACTGTGCTGCAGTGCTAGAATTAATATGATTAAATGTTGTAGCAATTATAAATAAAATTCCATTATTATCCATATTAATTTTTATTCAGTACTAACAGCAGACAATACTTTTATTCA